>PKSG01000232.1:0-22723 GCA_002916505.1 Tolypocladium paradoxum
GTCGGCCCCGCACCTGTGCCCCGGCCCCGCGCAGCTTACGTGCTGCGACAGCAAGGCCCGCGGCTTCGGCGGCTACCCGGCCCCGCCCATCCCGCCCGTCGGCGAGTGCAAGCAGACGGCCGTCGCCGGCGCGTGCAGGATCCTCGCGGCGTTCCCCGGCCGCGTGCGCGAGGTGTATTGCATTCGCGACTGCCCGTGCCCCGGGACGTCGGACCACTGCTGCGGCATGGCGACGGACTTTATGTGCTCCGACGAGGCAAACGTACCTCTCTCTCGCCCCCGTCACCCGTCTGGCTTCATGCTGACACGTCCAGCTCGCAACCTTCTCCGGCAAGGAAATCGCCGAATGGACCATGAGGCACCGCGCCGCCCTCAACCTCAAGTACGTCATCTGGGGCCAGAGGATATGGAACCCCTCCATCGACACACGCGAGAAACCCTGGGAAGAGTGGCGGACTATGAACGACCGCGGCAACGTGACGCACAACCACTGGTACGTCGGCCCTTTCCGATGAGGAGAAGGCGCTTGGCTAATCTGCAAAGGGACCATGTGCACGTCAGCTACAACGAAACGGTTGAGGGAGCAAGATGAGTTGTGCGGCTGTTGACGCCTGCTGTTGTACATGGATGAGAATACACCCCCTGCTCTTATGCGATTCCGGCAATCTCCTAGACATGCCTGCACGCGGGCCCGTAGACTCCCATCTGCCTTCCATATCACCCAACGACAAATATCACCCAACGCCACATATCACCCAACGCCAAATATCACCCAAATGCCACCAGAAGCCCTGAAACGCCGCCGTTCCATGTAGCCCGTCCTGCCCAATGTCGGTCGTCACAAAACATTCACGCCCCGAAAGCTTCGCTCACGGCCTGTCCCTCGTCCGGCGTCACTGCCATCTCCAGCAGCTCGTGCGCCGCCTCAACCACCTCGCCGTCAATGCCCGCCTCAATGACCAGATCCTCCTCCGCAAACGTCAGTCTCCCCAGCGCGAGCAGATAGCGCTGGCTCCCGCCATGCGCCATTGACAGCTTCTGGCTGATGTCGGCCACGTTGGACGTGCCGGGGTCGGTGACCAGCGTGTGGATGAGGAGGACGCTCTGGGAGATGATGCGGCACAAGTCCGCCGACGCCGTCGACTCGGGGAGCCTCAGCGAGGTTGAGGTGAGAGCGTCGGGCAGTGGGGGCAGAACGGTGGACGGAATGGGCTGGTCGTACAGGTCATCGATGGATGCGCTGAGGCATGCGACCAGCCGGGGTAGGGCGTTGTCGTGCGACGCGAGCTGCAAGGCACCAAACGGGTGCCTGGCAAACGCAATGAGCGTCCGCAGGGCCGCCAGGCGCACTCGTCTCCGCTGCTGTGGCGTCGTGGCAGAACGCGAATGGTGCTCGGTGAGCTTGGCCGACACTCGCTCAATGATGGCTCGTGCGATGACTGGTGATTCCACCTCCTCGCTGACGGGTCCAATCGACCCAGGCAGCGATGAAGAGGCCAGCAGGTCAAGCATGCCAATTATGTCGCCCAGCCTCTGCCTCGGCGTCAGGAGCAGAAGCACCAGATCCAGCGACATGAGCCTCCAGAACCCGACGGCGGTGCACCCGAAGCCGCTCTCCGTCTCGCCGTGCGTCGTGGCGCAGGCCATTGCCGAGGTGTAGAGCAGCGAGACTATCTGCGTAGTGTCAATGTGTTCCTCCAGGAAGCTGTACATGTCGCTATTGGACACGTTGTCGTCGGGGGCACGGCGTCGGCCCTCGGCAAGGCCAACTATTGTCGCCTGGGCGATGGGGGCGAGGTTGGCGATGACGAGCGGCGCCACCGAGATGGTGTGAAGGTCAAAGGTGAAGGAGACGAGCGAGACGAGGTACTTGACGGGCTCCCAAAACTGCTCCTCGACGCATCTGGTCCACAGCGAGATGATGTGTTCCGCAAAATCCACGAGCAGCTGCATTGGTCGGTGAGGGCTGCCCATCAGCGGCAGCTTCTCAAAGATCATGGAGGCAAAGGACGTGGCTGTCGGGTCAGAGGGAAACGCGAATCGCGCCAAGGCGTCAAAGGTCGGTGGCTGGTGGCGAAAGGCACCGTGGTCAAGGACCAGCTGGAGAAACTAAAAGACATGTCAGACCCAGAGCTCACGCGGATGTGGCCGTTGCCGTGAAGCCTCACCTCAAATGGGGCCGCAGGAGCCGCCAACACAACCCAAGGCTGTGTCGCTTGTGTGGCGGGCTTCTCCTCGCCACCCATGACCACATCTTCGGTGTGTATCTCTAGTGCCGCTATGGGACTGTCGACGACCGGGCGTTTCCTCTTCCCTTTGCTCGGCGTCCTCTCTCCGACGTTGGCGGCCACCGAGCCGGAGCCCAGGGCGCGTCCTTGGCCCTTGCTCGGGCTCGCGGCCATGTCCATCTCGTCGAAGCCATCGGCCATTCCCCACGTCTTGGCTGCCTTCTTGGGCGTCGCAAAGCCCACGCCGGTTCCGCCAGCGGTATCCTTCCTGCGGGCTCGGTCGCTAACCTCGCGCATGTCCCGCTGCAGAAACTGCAGTTCCGTGTTGGCGCTCTTCTCGGCCGCGACGGCAGCCTCGACGATGCGCTCCTGCTTTTGCAGCTGCTCGGCGTTGAGCTTCTTGAGGCGTGCGATCTGGGCATCGTATTCTTGCTGCGTCTTGGTAGAGTTGGCTCGGATGATGGACGCCTCGCCGCGGGCGGCATTGAGCTCGGCTTCCAGAGCTCTCACGCGTTGCTGCAGGGCTGAGACAATATCGCCCGGCTGGGGCTGCGACGCCTGCGAACCTGCAGCATAACGATTCGGAGGGAGCGGTGGCCGAGCGAACTGACTGGGCTGGGGCTGGAACCGTTGGGATCCGGCAAACGGCTGGTTGGGGGGGCCGGCGCTGGGCAGGCGAGTCCGAGCCGCCATTGCCGCGCCGGGCCGGTTGGCGGGATCGACGGTGGGATTCCATCTCGGGTTGGGGACCGGAGGGACGGGTCGTCGCGGGGCCTGCGAGTCTGCCTGGCGTTGCTGCTGCTGCTGCAGGGTCTTGTCGATGACGGGACGCCCAATGGGAACCCCGACATCATTGGTCACCTCGGTGGTGTCCAGGTCGTCGTCCTCTTCCTCCCAGCCATAGTCGGAGTAGTGATGCGCATCCTGGGACGCAAGCCTGGGCTGCGCCTGTGTGAGGTGTATGGCATGTCGCTCGAGCTCCTGGAGGGCGTTGTCGGTCAAGTCGTCGAAGCCGTCGTCCGAGAACTCGTCAAGGTCCATTGCTCGTGGTCCAATGCAGCGGCGACATTGGAAGTGCGTCTTCCATGGGGGCTTGGTCGAGGGATGGTGTCGCTGCTCACCACGTGCTGGTGCAAGAGGGAAGCTCTTGGACGCGTCGCGAGGTCACGTTTTCGGGTTAATTAGTGGAGCGAGGCTGAAGCAGGTTTGTGGCTGGTGGTGGCTGGGGTCTGTGGCTGGCTGGCTTGCGTCGCGGCGTCGCGGCGTCGCCTTGGCGTCGAGGCAGATCAACAGAGGATGCAACACCCGTCGCGCGACGCGACAAGCAAATGTCGACTCCAACTAAACAAGCTTCGTGCGTGGCTGCACCGTCATGGGCACCGTCGTGAGGATGTTTGTGTTGGTGCCCCCAGGCTCCCTCTGACGTAGCCAGCCACTAAAACCCGCCCGTCTCCCAGCCCACCCAGGGCAGCTCGGCGGAAAATTCCCATCCCAATGATCCCAGCTCCACCAGACTCAGGCCTGGGCTGCTTCCGTCACCATCGACGCCGCCGCCAGCTGCAATCCCAACATCCCGCTCTGCCGCTGCTCGCGACGCCAACCCGTGGCCGCCATCCTCGAGCGCACACGATCCCGGGCGAGCCCCCGACTGTCCTCATCCTCCGCCCTGCTCGAGTCCGCAACCCCGAGCAATCCGTGCGTGGCTTGCCTCGCCCTTGCTGAACATCGCCCGTCGACCTGCTGCGACGACCACTGCGCGCAGACGAAGCCGCAGACCCGACTTGGGCCAGCACACACGCGCACACGCTCGTCTCAATCGCACCACGGCCACCATGGGCAGGCCACGGAGAGGCGTCCGCTTCCCCCACGGCGGCGTGGTCAACGGCCAGGCCAGCGGCTCCGAGGGCCGCCGCTCGAGCTTCAGCGGCAGCGAGGACGGCTCTGGCTCGCCGACGCGGACCCGGGCCAAGGCGCAGGGCCAGCTGACTCCCGTGCAAGAGGTATGATTCCTGCTCCCCCTGGTTGTGCGCGGGCTGACCATGTCTCGGGCAGAAGCAGCCCACGCCCGAGGAAGAGTACCAGAAGAAAAAGGCAAACTTCTACACGCGCACCTTCTGGACGTTTAGCATGCTCGCCATCTTCTTCACGGCCCTCTTCATGGGCCACATCTACATCATCGCCATCATCTCCGCCGTCCAGGTCGTCTCCTTCAAGGAGGTCATCGCCATCGCCAACGTGCCCAGCCGCGCCCGATCCATCCGCTCCACAAAGAGCCTCAACTGGTACTGGCTCGCCACCACCATGTACTTTCTCTACGGCGAGAGCGTCATCTACTACTTCAAGCACATTGTGCTCGTCGACAAGGTGCTGCTGCCGCTGGCCACCCACCACCGCTTCATCAGCTTCATCCTCTACGTCTTTGGTCAGTCGCTCGCCTCGTGACGCCGGCCACGCTGGTTGATTCCCGTGCCGTACGCTGACAAGACGCCCCCGCAGGCTTCGTCTCGTTCGTGGCCACGCTCAAGGCCGGCCACTACAAGTTCCAGTTCACCAACTTCGCCTGGACGCACATGGCGCTCTACCTCATCGTGGTGCAGGCGCACTTTGTCATGAACAACATCTTCGAGGGCATGATCTGGTTCTTCCTGCCCGCCGCGCTCGTCATCACAAACGACATCTTTGCGTACATTTGCGGCATCGCCTTTGGCCGGACCCAGCTCATCAAGCTGTCGCCCAAGAAGACGGTCGAGGGCTTCGTCGGCGCCTGGGTCATGACGCTCATCTTTGCCATGCTGCTCGTCAACGTCATGATCCGCTCCAAGTACTTCATCTGCCCCGTCAATGTAAGCGCCCTCGCCCTCGTGTTCGCTGCGCAGGGTCTCGTTGCTGACAGCCCCGCCACTGCAGGACCTCGGCGCCAACGTCTTCACGGGCCTGCAGTGCGATCCGAACCCCGTCTTCATCCCTCGCACGTACCACCTGCCGCAGTTCTTCTTCCTCCCTCCCAACACGACCTTTTCCCTCACGTTCGCGCCGATGCAGCTCCACGCGCTGGTGCTGGCGACGTTTGCCTCGCTGATTGCGCCCTTTGGCGGCTTCTTCGCCTCGGGGCTGAAGCGCACCTTTAAGATCAAGGACTTTGGCGACTCCATCCCGGGCCACGGCGGCATGACGGACCGCATGGACTGCCAGTTCATCATGGGGTTCTTTGCCTACATGTACTACCACACGTTCATTGCCGTGTACAAGGTGACGTTGGGGTCGGTGATTGAGACGGCCATTACGAGCCTCAGCCCGGACGAGCAGGTCGAGCTTGTCAAGGGCATGGCCCGGTACCTCGGAAACCAGGGCGTTGTGCCGGAAAGGGTGAGCCCAACCTCGGTCCACGGTTTGAGCATGTAGCTGACCAAGGTACAGTTCCTGGACTGCATCGACACGGCCATGTCGAAACGATGAGCACCGGGCGGTCAAGGCCACACGGTTGCTCTGTTTTCCTTGCATCGACCAGCTCGTTTCTGTTGGTACACGACTTGGCAAAAAAGCCTTGCATTGGCCGGAGAGCGTGGGTGTGGGTGCCAGTCGGCTGGGCATGGAAAAGGGCATGATGCGGGCAGCGCCAGGCGGGGCGGCGTGCTGCCTGGGCATTCGCAATGACGAGACAGACACCTGTTGTACTTTGAAGGATTTAGACATGGGGATTTTAACGCTGGCTAGGAATACCGCCCGCCCAGCAGCGACTCGGGCTGGGCGTCTTGTACGATGGAGAGGCGGAGCAGAGCGGCGGCGGCAAGCTCATCAGCTGCGTCTGCCATGCCACGTGTGCTGTGCATGCAACTACTGGGCTTGCAGCCTCTCGCGTGTCATGCAGCGTCATGGCCGCGCGGAGAATGGGCCGGTTGGGTGGGGCGACCGGGGTCGGGGCGGGCCGGCAGGCCCGTGGGCCGTAGGGCAGTTCAAACGTCAGTGACGGACATGGTGCAGGTTTAAGCATCCAAATGCCGCTCGTCGTCTTCTTCCGATGGCTTGTCTTGCATCTCAAAGGCCCGGTAGGCGCAGAACAGGCAATCGCGCCTGGGCGGCCAAGGCGGTGGCGGGCGTTCCATCAACCCCCGCTGGATGGTGGACTCTGCATGCGGGCCGCAGAGACAACAAGGACCGGGTCGTGGGTGCGCTGCCATGTGCGCCGCGGATGCGAGGCATGCAGCGTTGCACAGCCGGGCATGCCGCATGCAGGACGCGCCACGATGCAGGAGACGGCTCTGCTGGCGGCGTCGAGAGGGCTTCCCTGGGGTGCATGCGACGGGCGAGCCCACGAGCGGCGGGCAGGCTCGGGCTCGCCGTGTCCGTGACCTGCTTGCGTGGTGGCTGGTGGCTGGTGGCTGGTGGCTGGTGGCTGTGGGCTCGGGCGGCTCCGAAGCCGCCTGTCACCGACCCGACGCACGCCAGTCTGCGTGCGCAAACCTTCGTCCCCACACGAGCTGCGAGCTTTTCCTGGTGTCGCCGTCGCCGGGCTATTGATGGACCTGACGCGCCCCGCTCCGGGCTGTGGTGGACGCGGCGAGATGCTTATATACCTGGGTAGGCAGGTCGGCACACGGCACAGTCGACTGGGCCAGGCCAGGCCAGCCATCCACCCCCCGACATGCCCAACCGCCCATCGCCGCCCGCCACGGCGCACCCCGAGGTCGAGGTCGACAGCGACGAGGTCGACTCGGCCTACGGCGACGACCCCGACGGCCTCTCGTCGGCCGGCACGTCGCTCCGCAGCAGCATCATGCGCTACGAGTGGAAGCACGGGCGCCGCTACCACAGCTACCAGGCCGGCGCCTACAACTTCCCCAACGACGAGCGCGAGCAGGACCGCCTCGACATGATCCACCACGCCTTCTTCCGCCTGCTCGGCGACCGCCTCTTCCTCGCGCCCGTCGACCCCAACGGCCTGCGCGTCCTCGACGTCGGCACCGGCACCGGCATCTGGCCCATCCACCTCGGCGAGCTGTACCCCGGCGCCGACGTCGTCGGCAACGACCTCAGCCCCATCCAGCCCGCCTGGGTGCCCCCCAACGTGCGCTTCCTCGTCGACGACGTCGAGCTCGACTGGGCCTCGCCCGCCCGCTACGACTACATCCACTGCCGCTACATGGCCGCCTCCATCGCCGACTGGCCGCGCCTCTTCCGCCAGATGTACGACTCGCTCGCCCCCGGCGGCTGGCTCGAGCTGCACGAGTCGGCCAACACGCTCTACTCCGAGGACGGCACCCTGGCCCCCGACAACGCCCTCGTCGAGCTCATGCTCGGCCTCTCGCGCGCCTGCGACGCCATCGGCCGCACCATGGACCCCGCCCCGCGCTTCGCCGCCTGGGCCGCCGCCGCCGGCTTCCACGCCGTCCGCGAGCAGCGCTTCAAGATGCCCGTCGGCACCTGGCCCAAGGACCCGCGCCTCAAGGAGGTCGGCGCCTTCCTGAGCCTCAACTTCTTCGAGGGTGTCGAGGCCTTCACCGCCGTCCTGCTGCGCGACGTCCTGGGCTGGGCCCCCGAGGCCGTCGAGCTCATGAACTCGCGCGTCCGCGCCGCCGCCCGCCGCAAGGACGTGCACCCCATCTTTGACGTGCTCGTCGTCACGGCCCAGAAGCCGCTGCGGCCCAAGCCGTAGCCGCGGCCGTGGGGCATGGACCCACGGCTTCGTCTTTTCGCGAGCATGGCGTTGTGGCGCTGTCGGCCAAGCGCGCATTCATTCCGGTTCACGGCCTATTTAGCGTAGATCACCACACATGGGGAGTCCTCGACGAGGGCCTGGGGCGCGCACGCGCAGTAGGTAGACCGGCAGACATCACAAAAAGGCACCGTCAGTGCCGCTTCATCAACGTAGTCCATTCCTGAGCACCTATCCTATCCCGTGACGACCCGACTCTCAACACCAAACGCCAATCCCCCAAAGCCCCAAGGTCGATGGCATCACTCAAAAGACCCCTTCCCTAGCAACCCCCCCACGACACCAACCCTCCTCTCCGCCCCCTTCGCCTTCTTCCGCTCCCGCCGCCGCTCGCTGTCCCTCATCTTGGCCCTTGCCTCGCCCTCCCTCGCGAACCCCCCCACGCCGCTCCTCTTGCCCGCGCCCTTCTTGATCTTGGCCTCCTCGCCGAACCCGCCCGCGCTGCCCACCGCGCCCGCCGTCGCCGACACCCCGCCGGAGCCCGTCGAGCTGCCCGACATGAGCGTCGAGTTGGTCGTCGCGCGGCGCAACAGCGCGGGCACCTTGAACGAGCATGACCCGGCCGTCAGGGCGGCGGCAAAGGCGAGCCGGGCGCTCGGGTTGGACACGGTGGACGAGGCGTTGCGCTTCAGGCCGATGCGGTCCACCACCGCCGTGCTGCCGCGACGCGGGTTCGGCGCCTGGTTCTCCTTGTCGCTGCGGGGCCATGTCCGAGGCTCATCCTCGTCGTCGCTCTCGGAGCCAGCCTCCGTCGCCGGGATGACGGACCCTTGTCGCTCCTCCAGCAGGTCCGACAGCGTCTCGCGCACTTGTCCCATGTTCGACGGCTTCTGGGCACCCTTGGTCCGCCTCATGTGCGCAGGGGCCCTATTCTCGCCCGACACGCCCAGCGGCTGCTTTGCCGGCTGACTGTCCGGGATGGTCTGCCGCTGTGCCGCATCGCCGTCATCCTGAGACTGCGACTGCCATGAGGCCTGCTCTTCCGCGTCCATGGCCTCCAGCAGGCCCATCTCGTCGTCACTGCCCCGGTCCTCAATGGTGCGGAGGAAAGCTTGGTTTCCGGGGTTCTCGGCCATCTTCTTGACACGCTCATCCGCAAAGAGAGCCTTTTGCATCTTGGCAAACTGGCGACGTTTCATCCTCCGACGGGCTTCGCCGCCGTCGTCAGAGTCCGAGAGGTCGTAGTCTGCGCCGCGCTTGCGGCGCAGCATGCCCGTCGTGATGTCCTTGAAGAGCTTCTCGACCTCCTTCTCATCGTTGGCTCGCTCTCGGTCACTGGGATGGTTAGTTCAATGTCCAATCGCAAGGGCGAGCCCAGGGGTTACTTGCGCATAGAAAGCGGCCAGCTTGCCCCCATCCACATCGTTGCGAGCGGCATCGTCAATGATTTCCTTCAACGACGCCGTGGACTCGTTGTCGCTGTCCTCGCCATCGGCGCCGCCGAGACCGGCGTATTCGTCCTCGGACTCGTCGGCCTGTTCCTCCACCATCTCCTTGGCCTTGGTCTTCTTGCGGTCGAATTCGTCAAGACGCTTGCGCTTCTCCGCCCTTGCGCCGTCGGCCATGACGTTGAATGCATCGTCAGCAGTGGCCGTGGCCCCTGTACTGCCCTGGGTTGGCTCTTCCTCAACCATCGGCATCTGCATCCTCCGACGGAGTCTTCCTCTGCGAACGACGGGGGACTCGTGGGGTACGTCATCTTCCCGGTCTGCCGCCAAGGTTTCCACCGTGGAGAATGGAGGCTCAATGAATCTCTCCCTGAGGGGAGTGTGCTGCTGCAACCCGGCGTCTTGAGAAGGCTCCATCGTCTGGGACATTTGCGTGTTGAATCCGTCGGGGAGCAGACTGTCAAGCGCGTGCACCTGAGACTGCGACAAGTTCAGCCGAATGCCTTGCGTCGCGTATTGGGTCTCCTCTCGTTGAGAATCCATGACCACGTCCTCCGCGGGCTCGTCCATGCTGGCCGAAAAGTTGGAATCCGGGAAGTGGTCAAAGTCGGGCATCATCGATTGCGTCGGTCCGCCGGACGGGCTCATCTGGCTGTCGTCCATTGTTCCTGCAAAGATTTGCGTGAGGCCGAGACCTGCCGGGCCTTGCACAGGGAGCCCAGGGATGAACGTCTTCTTGGCCGAGCGTAAAACGGAGCTCGGCGCTGCGGGAGAGACGGTCTTGGGTGCTGCCGGCGTCAACTGCGTCGCTGTCCTGATCGGCCTAGGTGTGGCTTCGACTTCAGCCTCGTCGTCGGAAAGAACGGCAGTGTGTTTCCGTGCTCGTCTCTGCTTGACAACGGGCGGCTCGTCGCCGTCCTCGTCTTCCTCCTGAGCCTCGTCCACAAGAGGGTTGGATATGCCTTGCTGCCCTTCGTCGTCGTCGTCGTCCTCCTCCTCCTCCTCCTCCTCCTCCTCACCAGACAGCTCAATCGCGGACGCCTCAACATCAGCCTCATTTGCCGAGTCCTCATACTCTTCGTCGTCGCTGTCATCCCAGGCCAAGGGGTCCGCTTCGCCGCTCTTCCTCTTCGCCCTCTTGGCAGCGGCACGCTCCAGTTGCATAATCTGCTGGGCCTCCTCCCTTGCTCTGGCAACGAGGTCCTCGACTTCCTGCTCCTGGCGCTCACGCTCATCCGCGGTCTGAACCACTATTCCCTGCGCCTTCAGCACCTCCAGTCGGCGGTCACGCTCGAGCTTGGCTTGCTGCTTTGCTTTCTGATACAGCTGGGCATGGAGTGCACCCGCAGTCACACAATGGTCGTCCTTGCGACGGCCGTCCTTTCCCGGCGACTTGACCAAGGCGAGAGCCCGCAGGGTTTTGAAGGAGCGTGACTCCTGGCCTTGCTGGGCGGGGATGTTGTCGAAGACGGCACTTATCTTGTCCTTTGTCGTTCTAGTAACCTCCAGTTCGTCGTCGGAGTCAAGTGTAGCCATGTCCGCAGCCATCACGGG
Organism: Tolypocladium paradoxum; assembly: GCA_002916505.1. Classification (NCBI taxonomy): domain Eukaryota; kingdom Fungi; phylum Ascomycota; class Sordariomycetes; order Hypocreales; family Ophiocordycipitaceae; genus Tolypocladium; species Tolypocladium paradoxum. The sequence continues at coordinate 10,884 of PKSG01000232.1, forward strand.
CAGGCGAACGCGCACCCGCCGTTTGGGCTTCTGAATGGCCTTGTTTGGTTTGTCGAGGTCGATGGCCGGACCCCTGCCCTTGCGCTTGTCCAGTCGCTGCGCTGCGGTCTTCATAACGTCATCCAAGGACGGCAGCTCCGCATCGTCTTCACCCATTTCAATGTCTGCATTGTTTACGACTGGCGGTAGGCCTTGTCCCTTTGCGGCCGGTGGGGAGCTCGGCGGCGTATCCGCATCCTTCATCTCCGTGTCGGTCTGCGGCGTAGTTGGCCGGCTGGAGCTGTGCGTCTTGGGCTCTGGCGCCAGTCCGGTGGCAGGTCTGTAGTTGAATCGCTCAAACAGGCTGGCCGTGGAGATCTTCTTCCTCGTCCTGGCCTCGTGCGCAAGCTGCATGTTTCTGGCCATTCGCTGCGTCTCTCGGTTCATCTCCTCGACCGCCTTCTTGCTGGCTTTTCGTGTCGGTCGCGCCTTTTGTGTGAGTCTGCGCCCGCCTTCGTCGTCCGTGATGCCAGAGTCGCCGCCATCGTCCGACCCGAATTGCTCGAGCTGAGCTGCGAGTTTCTCCTGCCGAGCCCTCTGCTCAGCCTTGCGAGCCTCCTCAGCTGCTTCGCGCGCCAGGCGCTCTTGTCGTTTACGCTCCACGAGAGCCTTGAAGCGATCGGACTTGATGGCTGGAAGGTCGTTGTCTGATTCCGGGTTGGTGCCAACAATCTTCGCGGGAGAGGGTCGCGTCGGCGAGGAGACGAAGAGACCGGGGCTCGGAGAGCGAGCAGATGGCCCTGCCTCGCCGGGAGTAGGCTCCCTCGGAGCACGTCGCTGTAGCCGTCGCGGTGCCGCAGGGAGTTGATCGTCTTCATCCTCCACGTCTGCCACGTCGCCATCGCGCGTTTGTTCCGCTTCCGCTTCGGATTCCTCGCGTGCCAGCATCTTCTTGACGCGTTCCCTTGCGCTTTCGGGTGCAGCGGCGGTTATGCCCGGTTCTTTAGTCGCGCCATGCATCCGAGACGCGAGTTTGCCCCTGGGTCGAATGGCCACGTCGGACTCGTCTGATTCTTCATCGTCCCTCGTCTGTTGTTCCGTGCCGTTCAGCGGGACAACGTTTGCGTTTGTGTTTGTAGTTTGTGATGCCCCATCCGTCTTCTTCGGTGCCTCCGCACCGTCCTCGTCGTCACTGCTTTCCACCGTCGCGAGCAGCGCCCTGATCTTGGAGCGCGGCGTCAACGGCTCTGGTGCCCCTCCGCTCGACGCGGGAGACGAGGCTCGCGACGACGCCATTGGGGAGGATCAGGGACCAAAATATTCGAACAGCTCGGCAAAATGCGTCGTATTGAACAAGAAGGCCGAAATAAATAAAAGATTAAGATGCTTCAAAGCAAGCTCTAAGCATGATCGGCTTGGTGTGGATGGTGGATTGGGGAAGTGGTTGTGTCTAAGTGGTGGGGACGAGACGCGACGCGATTTTTGGTGGCAGCGCGACTCCCGCGTTGGTGCGCCGTTGATCACTGGGCGTTGCATCAACTCGACCCGCACCTCAGTCAGCATGCCGTCTGCCACTCGTCGGCATAATGTTTCAAGGCGTAGATGCCAATGTGCGATACTGTAATGTCCTCCATACTTGAAGCTCACATTGATGCTGCAAGACACCCTCTACGGCCCGGAGTGCAATGAGTTGGAGAAACAGAAGTTCAATTCAGCCACTCGGTCAGTGCTGGTGCTGTTTCTACCTATTTTTGTTTTTTTCTCGGTACATGCTCGGTAAGGACTGTCAGACATTGTCTCCCGTTCATTCAATTAGAAAAGCATTCTGCGCGACAGTCTCAAAGGAAATCCACCAGGCGTCTAGAAGAGCTTGTGCTCAAGCGTCATGTCAGACTCGGGCTCGAGGCCAACGCAGGCGCGGAAGATGTTGGTCAGAGCCGCGCGCTGCTTGGCAAGAGCGTTGACGACCGGGGTGCCCGGGGGAGTCAAGGGAGCCTTGAGCATGTAGCTGAGGACGCTCAGGACGCTGTGGAACCTCTTGTAGTCGCCGTCGGCGCCCGAAGCCTTCCACTGGATGCGAGTCATCATCTCGGCAATGACGACCAGGTCGATGATGAGAGGCGACGCCAGAAGAGAGTCCTCGCAGATGTTGAACAGGCTATTTCCGTCAGTGGTCCATTGCATTAGGAGGTGTGTCGGGGCAACTCACGAGATGGTCTGGTGACCGCCGAGGAAGATCTCGGCGTAGTACTCGTCCAGAGCACGCTTGTTGTCGGCAACAGCGGGCATGTACTTGATGACGACGCAGTGGTCGGGGTGCTCGCCCTTCTTGTACAGGACGCTGTTGGCCGCGACCATGTCGTCGACGACGTTGGACTTGGAGATCTCCTTGGAGCGGAACTGCTTCTGGGAGCTCAGGTTCTTGCCGTCGTTGTTGCCCAGGTGGTTGTAGCTGGCAATCGACGTCAACTTGATGCCGGCGTTGATGAGGAAGTCGACGAGGGCCGACTTCATCTTGGTCTGGCCAGACTTGAAGTCGTCGCCGCCAATGTAGGCGTCGTGCTTCTCGGCCAGCTCAATGGCACCGGGGACAAAGGTGTTCTGGGGGGAGCCGTTGATGAAGGGAGTGTTCTCGAGGATCGAGGCAACGGCGAAGACAGTCGAGGGCGAAACCTCCCCGTGGCCCTGCTCAATGGACTTGAGGAGGTTGTCAGCGGTGTCGTTGACGCCCGGGATGATGTCGGCATATCGCTCCGTGTTGGCGGTCCACATGACAATGACCTTGTCTAGGCCGTTGTTGGCCTTGAAGTCACGGATGTCCCTGCGGAGCTTCTCGACGTGAGCGGTAGAGGCCTTGGTGCCCTTGAGGACGTTGTCGGCGCGGTCCTCCTGGTTGGCGGCAATGAAGTCGGGGTAGTAGATGGACGGGAGGGGGACCATCGCAGCCATCTCCTTCTTGACCAGGGCCTTGAGGGTAGGCTCGAGGACCTGAGCGCGGTCCATGGCCTGGGCCAGGTTCATGCCGCTGATGTCCCAGCCGCCAATGACGAGGTCGTTGGGGTGGACCATGGGCAGGACGTTGTGGAAGGGGATGTTGATCTCCTTGTTGGTCTTGGCGTCGGTTCCCAGCTTCACGGTGGAGCCCATGACGACGGAGCCGTAGTAGTTGGCCTCTTGAGGACCCTCCTTGGTGTCCCAGACGAGCCTGCGGCGGTTGGCAAGGATACCGGCGGTGACGGTGGTGCCGTTGTTGCCGCCCCAGCCGACCAGCATCATGCCGACCTTGGGGACCTTGCGCTCGACCTTGAAGGCGTAGAGGACCTCCTTGGGAGTGGCGACGAAGTTGCCATTGGCGTCGGTGTCGACGCTGGTGGTGCGGTAGGTGTAGTTGGACTTGATCTCGGCGTCAGTGTAAGTGACGTTGGGAGAGTTGACGACAAAGGTGCTCGGTGCAGCACCCGCGTTGCCGTTGCCGTTGCCGTTGGCGTAGGCCGCCCCGTTCGTGGAGCCCGTGCTGACTTGCGCGTGAGGAGCCATGGTTGACTGGTTGGCGGACGCGAAAGCAGGTTGCTTAGAGAGAGTTGACGGGTATTTCCTGTGTAGCCGGGACCTTTACTGGGTCTCGGTCGAGTCCGATGCTCCTCCGGAATCGGCTGAGCAACGGGCTCCGGCGAACGGGTGATGCACCCTGTGCAAGGTCAGCATGGCTGGGGCGGGAACGCGGCCGTCTTGCATTCAAGGGAAACACGTACGAGTTAAGAAGATTGGAAAACGTCTTGACGACTGAAGTCGATCGAGGATCAAACGCCTCGATCTGTGCGTTTATGTGTCGTTTGTGGTGGGTTGATTTGATGCTAGACAGCGAGATGGAGGGCAACCAGGCGACAATCTGAGGCGAGGTTCGGTGAGAAATTGACGGTAGTCTAGTACAGACTGGCTCTTGCCTTGCGATGAGAATACGGAAGTTGTTGAGGGAACAGAGAGACGCGAGAGGGGAGACGACGAGTGGAGGGGCTGGGAGGACTTGATATTTGCGGTCGTGGAGCCCCGAGCTGCCAGTCGCGGCGGGAGGGCGGTGAGTGCGGGTGGAGTCACGATAACAGCCGTGGTCCGTGGCTGCTGCGAACTGCATGGCTGACGGGCCAGCAGACGCTACCACGGCGAATAAAACCCTTCCGTCTGCGTTATAGTTCATGGCCGGATAGGGCGGAAGGGCGCACGCGGCCAACGAGCGGCTCGTCCCATGCGTGGACGGCTCCGCTGGCATTGCAGCTGCCGTCTGAGCCGCGCGGCAGCCGAGACCTTGAACGGGCATTCAACGCTACCCAGGCGAGGCGGTTGCATTGTGATGGACTGTCGTGTGCCTCTTCAGCGATAGGCACGCCAAGACATGCCCACATGCACGTCGGCCGCAGCGCATGGCATCAGTGAACTGGTGGGTGGCGGGTCTAGGGTAAGGCCTCCGACGACCAAGCGTCGACGTCAACCCCGATGCCATCTAATTGTGCGGTGCACTCATGGTGGGGTTACGAGCAACTGATGTGCAAGCGACATACCCCGACTACAGATGCTCCCTCTCGGGAAATATGCCGTTGACGCGCTGCCAGCCAAACCAGCCAGCGTGTTGTGAACCTCGGCGAGCCCAAAATGTCTCAACCCCTCAGGTTCAGCGCAGATCAGTCCCGCTGGTCATGATGAGAAATGCGATTTGCCATTGTTGCCAGAGCCCGCATATTCCGCGGGCTGTTGGGTGCAGACGGTGCGCAAAGGCACTCTGGCGGTCTGTTAACCGCTGGGCGATCGGCAGGGTCCGTGGTGGTCGCTCAAGAGACTCCAACAGTGCGGTCCAAGGCACAATACCACGAATATATACAAGCAGTGTGTGTTCTTGCGCACCTACTACAAGGCATGTCTGCTGGCATCTCTTCTGACGAAAGGCTCCGACTTTGTACCATGACCCTTGCCAAGATAATCGCATGCTGAGGCACTCAAAGAGCGACTTTGCAATGGGTTAGCCTAATCTCGACTTAGCTCAAAGTAACAGAGAGGAAAGAGTGTCAATGGGGAATACAAGGTTGGAGCGTCGCACAAGAAAGGACATGCAACAGGAACGGTTCCGTGCACACATGGACAACGCAGCCACCTCGCCCAAGCCACGACTGGCTCATCGCGATTCACGGCCCTGCTCACGGTGCCGAAAGAAAATGAGACACGACGTTGTATTCAATCATGACGATTCTGAATGCCTGATGCTTGGCCCTTGGGGCGCTTTGGTTGGTGCCTCTGCCACGACATGAAGCACGCCCGAACCTCAAACAAGCTCTCCCCCACCATTCGGACGCCTGCATTCCAGATAATTAGCCGAACGGCGATCAAGCCCCACCAAGTATTGAAGGAAGGCCGCAGCAGACTGAGCAGAGGGCCAGGGAAAGGCTTCTCTGCGTGCCCTGAAACAGCCGGTCACGAGGGGGCACTGGCTGGGACATGGAAATTGCGTCACCATACGAAGTAGCGCTAGCTGTTCGAAGGTCGTCTCCAGGCCAATGGATGCAGAGGGACGTCTTAGCAAGGGCTCAGGAGTGACTACCTAAACATCCAATCCTCGATTATGGATCATTAGACTCTGCTGCCGCACTAGGCAGGACCTTGACTGGTTTTCGCCAACAACCGTCGCGTCAGCGGCAAAGCCTCGTAGTGTCGACTTCTTATCGGCGGTTCTTTCAGCCCCATGTCCCCTCGGCAACTTAGTGTACTTGGCACTGCTCCGTAGCGTCGAGGTCATCTACTCGTAGACAGTTGTGGCAGCTGGTGTAAGAGCTAGGTAGGTCGCCGCCCGAGACTCGGTGACGGGCTCATCTGCCGCCGTGTCAATGCTGCCATGATGGCATGGCATCTCTGTGCTCTGGCCGTGCAACATTGATGTCCATCGAAATGCCTCGATGTGTCCAACTAGAGCGCTGTGAGAGCTGTCCAGCCCGTCAGGCAACTGACGCGGCGCAGAAGGCGCGTGATCTCATCGGGATGCCCCCATCCGCGCGAGACCGTCAGGCCTGCTTCTCGTCTCGTACAGGCGCCAGCGCTTCCACGAGCAGATATGAAGATCATCCACGTGCAGCGCTGGATGGTCGAAACGGGAAATAAGGATAGCCTTTGGCGCAGCGTGGCAGACTAGGCAGTGGGGACGGCGCCGACTGCGTAAGTGAAGTAATATCCGTATCCGTACCTCGGTGCTTGGCGCAACCGTCGGTCTTGTTGCTTGCTGCTGAGGCATGTCGCGAATGTGTCGATGCCAAGCGCGGCGATTTCAGCCCAGGGCGGTCCTCTCGATGCGTCTTTGGTATTCATGCAAGGTCAGCAGCATTCCGCTTTTAAGACGATATCGGCTTCCCTCTGTCCCTTTATCGGCGGGCGGTTGATGCGTCGAATGTGACTGGAGGCGCCAAATTGCTGTCTCTGACTGGCGCCTTTACTGGGCCCTCGCAGGGGCGCTGCCGAGTTGGGATGTGCCCCTCACCAGCCGGAGCTTGTGCAGGTACCCGTGCGACGCTGCAATCTGTGTGGGCAGCGATGGATGCCCTCGATGTCGCCGAATTAATGACTGCGATCATCTGCAGGTGATGATGGCTGTGCCTCGGGGATATGGAAAAGCTTACTTGTAGTTGGGTTTAGGCACTCGGCGGCGTTGGATCGCAAGGTCGATAGCGGACCAGCAAGGGGCCCGAGAACGCCCGTGCATCTCTTCACCGACCAAAGGGAGAACGACGGCGACAGGTCACAGAATTCAAGGGAGACGGGCAACGAGGCAGGGGAATCACACCCCTGGCCTGTCAAGGCTGTCATCGAGCCGCAGTCCTTGCGTTGCGCCTGCTCCCTGAAGATGTCGCAATGCGAAGCGTTGCCGGTCCCAGTGAGCAGAGTTCGAACAATAGACGTCCATCGCATAGCAACGGCGGCCCTACATACATGTTGTTGACGACGCCGTCCGCAGCGTGCTGGTTCCTTTGATATCGCCGTCCGTCCAAAGCTTCGGTCCACACCGCACCCACCGCAGCACGCTGTCTGCTCGGAACTGACCAGTCCAGTGGACAACCACGGGCCTTGCACGCGACCGTCCACCGACTCGGCGAGCCGGGGACCCCGGGCGCCTCCCACGCCGCCAACAGGCCGCCGTCAGGGGAGTCGGGGCCCTCAGGGACCCCCAGCAGCACACACCCACCTCTTCGCATTCGAGACACAATGCGCAACACCAGGCTCGCCGACTGACCATCTTTCAAACCTCTCGTTCTCCAGTCTCTTGCACCGCGACCGGCTTTTGACGTTTCCTTGCGCGCCCGTTTCATGCGTGCGTTGAGCTGCCCGGCAACGGATCCACCGCCCTTGTCCTTGGCCCTGTTATTGAGCGCTGACGGCGCTGTGCGTCACGCGACTCTGCACAGCGTCACCACTGCCCCAGCAGCCGTGCGCCCTGTCACAGCTCGGGAATCGGATTTCTGGAACACCAAGTCGAAAGTTTGGTATGAGGAGCACGGGGCAAGGACGTCACGGCCAGGGACGCACCAGCAACAAGGAACACCCATCCTCCTGCTCGCTCCTCTGCCCGTTTTCTTATACCCAGCCACACCTGGAAACGGCTGATCAGTCGGTCGGATCCAATGCGAATGCTCGGCTGCCCATACCTAGGTAACCGCAAGCTGTGAACAGGACGAGCGCCGAGGACAGTCTCAACCACCATGGCGCTGGCGCGGGAGTCGACGTTGCTGCCGACGATAAAATGCTCCTCGTGCGGACGGCAAGTCGAGATCTCCAGGATGGGAGATCACCTCTGCGGAGGCCCGACAGCTGAGCGTAAGTTGGTGTCGTACCGAAGCTATGCCCTGTCCCGTGCTGATTTCTGCCCAGTGTCACCACCGCCCGACGCCAACGACGAGTTCGACAATCACCTCAACCAGTCATCATATGGCAAGTATGGGCGCACGCCGCCTCCGGTAGACACCGATGCTGCGAGTGAGTTGTCACGACTCCGATTCGGCACTCATTGGCCACTGACAGCGTATAGACCGACCATTCGCAAACGGCGGACAGTTGACCCCCGTTAGCCAGCCCAGCCAGTCTCGCAGCGTGTCGCCAATAACACCGAGTGGACGGCCTACTCCAAGCCGGACAGAGGGTCACTTGGCGCCTTCGCCCGGTCAAGCTCGACGGCCTGGAGGATATGGCGGGTTTGGGGAGCAAGCGAAAGAGGAGACGGAGCCTAAGCAGGGCGGCGGCCTCCTTGAGAGAATGAACTCGATCGCGCCGGGCCCGTTTGATACGAATAGACGGCCGCCCGCGGCGCGAGATGCCTTTCCGACGCGGAAAGACTCCCTCGAAATATGGGATGCGCCGTCGATGGAGGAACTGTCACGCCCGATGGACCGGCCTGGAACGAGCCACTCGAATGCATCGGGAGGCGGGAGCGCCACCATGGCTCCCCCACGGGTGCCGAGGGCGAATGGATACGGGGGCTTCGGCCCGCCGTCAAGCACTGCCGACGAGTTTGAACCCGGCACCCCCGGGCCCATCAGCCGCTCCGAGACGTACCCGAAGCCTTCGGCGCCGCCCGAACCACCCGCTAGGATGCCATCGGCGCCGGGAGCGCGCCCCGACCGATCCCGGAATACCGGCAGCTTTGGCCATGAGCGGAAGAAGTCGATGGGCCCGGACATGTCCAGGAGGCCGCCGCCGCGGACCAGTCTCCTGGCACAGCACAGGCCCAAGAACTCGGGGTCCGTCGATCTGGCCGCCGAGTTTGGCGTTGGCAACCCCTACCATACGCCGTCGGGCTCCGCGTCCTCGGGGTACTCGACATTCAGCCATCCGAGCCAGGCGAGCTCGCAGACGAGTCCCGCTCGGTCGCAGACACACCGAAACGACTCGGACCCGCTACCCAAGGTGGACAAGGCGACGAATGAGCTCCAGACGTCCATGGAGAGCTTGCGGCCACGCGATTTGCGTATTGACCCCGCAGCCCGGGCACCGCGCCGCACTCCATCGCCGCTGGTAGAACTACCACTCGGTATCTCGCCGCGGGAGGAGCGGCATGACCCGGCCATCCAGCTTGGCCAAGCCGACTTGCAGCCACGAGGCTACGACCGACCGTTGCCGTCTCCTCGTTATGGCTCATCGCCGCAGCGCGAGCCGGATTATATGCGCCCCGAGCGAAGAAATGAGTATCCGCAAGGGCGAATGGGCACTTCCCCCCCTGCAAGACGGGAGACGCCGCTCCCACAGCGCAAGGGGTCTCGAGACCCGATGACCCTACCATCCCGGGGCGACTGCAAGGCCTGTGGGCTGGCAATCAGGGGAAAGAGCGTATCGTCGGCGGATGGGAGATTGACTGGCAAGTATCACAAGGCTTGCTTCGTGTGCGCAACTTGCTCCGAGCCCTTTGCATCTGCCGAGTTCTACGTCCTCAGCGACCAGCCGTATTGCGAGCAGCACTACCACAAGCTCAACGGGAGCCTTTGCGGAGGCTGCGGGCGGGGCATCGAGGGACAATACCTCGAGGACGAGTCGAGAATCAAGCATCACGTGGGCTGCTTCCGATGTCTCGACTGCGGCATGTCCTTGTCGGACGGCTACTTTGAAGTCGACGGCAGGTCGTACTGCGAGCGGGATGCCGGGAAACGGACACAGCCCCCGTCGAACGGCCCCGGCATGGCGGAGCCAGTCGCGTACCCGCAGCCGCCGCCCGGTGCTCATAGAGGCGGACCGGGCCCACGGCCGGCGCCTGGAATGGGCGGTCTCCCCGGCCGCCCAGGACCCCGGCCCGGCCCTGGCGGTTTGGGTGTGCCTCGACCGCCCTACGGCGCCCAGTATGGAAGCCGTCTCGGGCCCGGCATGGGGCAGAGACCGCAGATGAACAAGCGCATGACGCGCTTGGGCCAGATGTGAACGATACGAGGGACATGCGACATGATGCAGCCGACTCATTCCCACGAATCATTGGATTTCCTTGCCTGCCTAGCGTTGTAATACCTACGTCGACGCACGTTGCAGCATTTCCCGACATGTATTCTGGACATGGGGAGGCATCCTGTTTTCTTGGATCATAAATCATATACCCTTGCTTGGTGTTTCTATACCCTTGGCTGGGAGGAGTCCCTTTGACGGGACATCCGAGGGCAGGCGGTTGTCGGGAGTTTTGGGAAGGCTGAAGATGCACAGATGCATTGGTGTTTGGGCGGACTCATTGGATGAACTGGGAGGGACACTGTGAAGTCGTACGTTTGTATAAGACTCGATGTAGCGCAAGTATTGCAATTTTTAATCTCAGCAATGTTCATCTACTCTGATCTGTGGCGAGTCTGTGGACGTTGAGACGCCGCCGCCAGCCGTTGTGGTGCAAAGGCGGCACAAGAGGCGGGCAAGGCGGTCACGACGGGCTTTGTTGGGTCTGTAAGCGATGCTGCGGAGTTGCATGCCGTGCAACGGGATCACTGATGGCATGTTGATAGATTGTGTAATGTGATAGGCGAGCTCTGGGCGGAGGAACTGTACAACCTGGGATCTGCCAGCTCCTCGATGCACAGAATACAGAGTGGCGATGACAAACCTCGAGGTGCAATGCGTACCGTCGGCTCAGCCCTCGGCGAGACCATGTCTGTATGACATGGGACGCACTGTGACGTTTCATCCCAAGCTCCCGCATGGTTCATGCCAGCCGGAAAAAATAGAACTGCGCGCAGATGGGACATGAACCAGACCGGGTGGCGGCGGTGGTGATGTTAGCGCTCCAGCGTGTGGGTGCGGTGGCGTTCGCCGACAGCCCTTGATGGATGGGCGGGCACGTCGGCTGCGGCGACGCGTCCCTCGCAGCCTCGCTGGCCTGTTTGCTTGACTTGTCGACGGCGTTGCTTGCTCAGCCGTCTCGTATAAGTACTCGTAGGCGCGAGGTGCGCGTCCCGAGTAGCGGCAATGGTTGGAGCCTGGCTTTAAGTTTGCGAACTGGAGGGCTTGTCCTTGTCGTGGCACGGAGCGACCCTCTGTTGCCCGCCTGGGGAGGGCCCGCCGTGATAATGCCAGCGCGGGGATTTATGCATTACGTGCGGGGAGTCGACTGCGCAATACCTGTTGATTGATGTAATGATGCTGCCAGAGGTGAGACCTTGATTCAACGCTTATCGCTGCCGGTCCCTTGATGGAAGTAGACCAAGCATTATCGTAACCGACGGCAGGCCTCTAGCACGTCATCGTCCGTAGCGCCCCTTGAGCGTTCAGGGGCGTCGCGTGGATGGGATGAACCCAACCGCCACTGTGGGCGGCCCCTGTGGACCGCTCCAAGTGCAAGATTTGAGTAAATTGCGGTGGATTCCCACGATGATCCCGCTGAATCTACCTGGGATCCCCGTTGCCCCTATTGCTGCGGACGACCCAGGCTGAATCTTACGGTGCGCTTGGTATGGAACCGTTCCAACGTTGTCCCTCTGCCCTGGAGGCCCCAGGCAGCCCCTGATGCACACTGGCAGACCACCAGCAGTTATCTCCTTCCTTCCGTGAGCGCCCTCGTTCCTCGCTCTTCTCTCCCTCCCACTTATCGCTGCCGCTCTTTTCTCTGTCCACCGTGACACTTTCTCTACGATACGAAGACGGACGACGTGGTGGTCGCGAGAGACAGGCGCCGTTAGCCCATTTGTTCCTGCGCGCCGCCTCCGTCACGAGTACCGTCGGTCACCCGTTCACCGAGGAAGCTGAAGCCATCCGCCGCCAAGAATATCCCCTTGCACCCTCCATCCCCGACGTTGAGTGCCACCATAGTGGCCATCTCAGCTGGTGCACCCCTTCCGCAAACTTGGCACGAACACCACCCCCCCCCGCGACTC
>PKSG01000232.1:22808-33608 GCA_002916505.1 Tolypocladium paradoxum
ATCATGCGCCTGTAAGCTGCTCGATCCTCCCCACGTCCTTTTCTACGCTGTAGACTCGAGCTTGCTACGACCTGCACGCTGCCTCGATTCAAGTGTCGAGACGAGCGCCACGCCGCTTTGTCTCAACGGGATCTGATCCCATTGCGGAGGAATGGACAAGGTGCTCAACCCGCAGGGACGGCGCGCGTTGCTGTCTCGGCCGCGCCCGCGGATTATCCTCCTCCTCGCCCTGGCCTCGGTCACGACCTACTTCCTCCTCTTCAGCGGTCCCGCGCCGCAGCTTCACATTGTCCCGTACCTCCAAGAGAAGCCCGGCTCGACGGGCTCTGGCTCCCCCAACGAGAAGCCCTTGACGGGTGGTGGCCATCAAGATGAGCCGACGGGGACCAGGGCCGAGTGGGACATTGACATCGAGGACCTCCGCTCCTGGAGCGACCCCGACGACCACGAGGACACCAACGACGCGTTGCCGGGCTACGAGACGGATGGCACCGCCAGAGGTCCTGGCGATGTCGGCCGCCTGCAGCACGAAAAGGATCTGCGCAAGATGTGGCGCTACGCCTACAAGACGACGGCCAAGTAAGTACTCTGCCATGGCGCCCCGGGGCCCGGCCCGCCTGCGTTCAAGCACTTGCTAACAGAGGAAACCTGCAGCCTCAAGTCCTCGAACCTTGTTTACGGCAACACCCTCAAGACCCTTACCCTCAAGGAGAACCGCACCGAGGAACAAGAAAAGATGCTGAGGGAGGACCCCAAGGCCGAATTCGAATTCAGCCAAGACAAGCCCGTCCGCTTCAACCCGTACCCCGACTACAACAGCGACGAGTGGAAGAATCAGGGCCACGGGGCGTACGTTCCCTGCAAGGGTCCCACTGGAGAGTTTGTCGAGGACTTGATGGTCTTCAAGGGCCGCCCGGAGAAGTGGCCCGCGCCCAAGTTTGGAAGCTACGAGTTGATGGGCATGGACCCCAACTTGTGCTGGGAGCGCGACACGCGACTGGGCCCGTATGGCATGATTGAGCAGAAGAAGAAGGTGGGCGGCAGGTACGAAGTCGTGAACTGGGACAACGTCAACTGGGGCGATCTCCAGCAGCGCTGCCTCAAGCTAAACGCCGAGCGGTTCGACATGACCAGGAAGAGGAAGAACGAGTATCTCAACGCCTATCCCGAGACGGCCAAGCCCGCACCGCCGCCCGAGAAGCAGAGGCAAGAGCAGCGGGAAAGGGAGAGGCTGGAGACGGAGAAGCTGCCCAAGCGGGAGGAAACGTCCGACGGCGCCAGTGACAAGTCTGAGCCTCCCAAGATCAAGGGCCGTTTGCCAGTCAAGATCCAGGAAGAGCGCAATGACAGGATCGTCAAGGAGACGCGAACGGCCATCCTGCTGCGGTCGTATACCGGCATGGAGTATACGGACAACGACAAGCAAATCATCCGCGCATTGATCAGCGAGCTGAATCTCAAGACTGGCGGCCAGTACGAGGTGTTCCTGCTCGTTCACTCCAAGAAGAAGGAGGTTCGCATCTTTGACGACCCCGAGACGTACCAGTCGGTCCTTCGGGAAAATGTGCCGCCGGAATTCCATGGCATCACCGTGCTGTGGAACGACGAGCAGGTCTGGAACATCTACACCAAGATGAAGGACGAGGACGAGAGGAGCGTACACACGGCCCAGTGGCTCTCGGTTCAAAAGTTCAGCCACGACCACCCGCAGTTTGACTACATCTGGAACTGGGAGATGGACTTCCGCTTCACCGGTCACCACTACGACCTCCTGGACAAGCTGCAGAGCTTTGCCAAGAGGCAGCCGCGCAAGTACCTCTGGGAGAGGAACGAGCGCTGGTACATCCCCGAGTACCACGGAGACTACGACACCACCTTCCGAGAGGACGTGGCGCGGCGGCACGGCGACGACACCGTCTGGGGCCCTCCGGACCTGCCATTCATCAACCCTGTTGGGCCCAAGCCGCCTGTCAAGTCCTACAGGGACGACAACTATGAATGGGGCGTGGGCGAGGAGGCAGACTTTATCACCGTCGGTCCCATGTTCGATCCCATTGACAGCCAGTGGATCATTGGCAATCACATCTGGGGCTTCAGCGACGAGAACCACAAGGCCGGCGACCTTCCGCGACGTACCACCATTGTCACGCAGTCCCGCATGTCCAAGCGGCTCCTCGACATCATGCACGTCGAGAACATGCGCGGCAACCACGTGGCGTCCGAGATGACTCCGCAGACCATCGCCCTGCTCCACGGCTTCAAGACGGTCTTCGCCCCGCACCCCGTCTTCATGGACCGAGACTGGAGAGGCGAGTTCCTCAACAAGTGGTTCAACCCGGGCCCCAAAGGCGAGTGCGGTGGACGCGGAAGCCCCATGGGCTGGGGACGCGAGCGACGATACCAAGGCACGACGTGGTATTATCGCGCGGAGCCGCCGAACCGACTGTACAACAACTGGATGGGCTGGATTGACACGAGCCTCGGAGGCTTGAAATGGGAGGGCCAGAACGGGCGCCCTTGCCTGCCATCTGTGATGCTCCACCAGGTCAAGAACACTGAGCCCACAGAGGCCGATCACAAGACAGGATTTGCCCTTGCCTACGGGTAAGCGCCCCCTGTGGGGATTCAGCACGGTCACTTGGCCCGGCTACGGCTCGGCCCTGCGGTCCTGGTCGATACAGCCGCGCCTTGCAGGTGCTGTTTCCGATCCTTCTCTTCCATCACGACCTGTATCGTCCGTTCAAGGATACCCGATTTCTTACATCCCTTCGTCGACTGCCGCGACTCGACTTCTGCGAACTTGGGGGCATGTCTAGCCGTGTCTGGTCGACCGGCATTGCAACAGGGGGTGTTGTACTATGATTGTTGAAGCACTTCATGCGGCGCATGCCATCACGCACGCGGGATGGCCAGAGACGGAATGCGCCCGGCGTTTTCTTGTGAGGATTTTATTGCTTTTATGGCTGCGACTTGTCGCTGACCGCGCAAGGGAGGGAGGCGCCATGCGTTCTCTCCCTACATCCCACCTTGGAGCTTGGGAGCTCGTCCTCGAGAGACTTTTTTAATGTATGGAAATGGCCCAAGAGGCCCAACGAGAAGCATGTCGAAAAATAATATCCTGAAATGAAAGTGACGCTCTCAATGGTGTGTCTTGTGAAAGCACGTATGTGATCTGTCCGTTGATGGTAGCTTGTCGCGGTGAAGGTCCACTGCTCGCTCACCAATGCGCAGTTCATCCCACTATTACCTCATCGAGCCGCAACTTTGCATTTGATGCCTCGAACCACCAACCTTCATGTCCGTCACCATACTCGTTCGGATTCCCTGCCAAGATGCGCGACTCGACACCGCGACCATCCTCGGCGCTGTAGTGAACACGTATCGTCACTCCACAGCTAGCTTGCCCGGCAGCGACCATGTCGTGTGAAGCATCGCCATGAGCCCGCCACCTTCAGTGAGCTGCCCTGCCTGCGTTGCCGGCCGTTTCGAGCCGATACTGACTGCGCACGTTGCAGACGCCCACGCCTCGCCGGTTCTTGCTGTCGAAGAGAAGCACGCAGACTGCGCAGACGCCGGCGCAGTTCCCGCAGTTCCAGTCGACGCCGCGGTTCGGCTCGTCGTCTGTGCCGCGGCCGACGCAGAGGAGGGGGCATGATATTGAGGTTGTCGATGAAGAGGATGATGAGTCGCAAGACAGTCTACCGGAAGACGAGGCTGTGGGAGATGATGCGCGAGGGCAATACGACTCCATCGAGGTTGAGTCCGATGCCTTGAGCGCGTCCCAGCATGACGAGGAGTCTTCTCGGGGGAGAGATTCGGATATGGACCTACGGGACGACATTGCGGCCAACTCGCTTCAAGTTGATCATGTGCATCGTGTGGAGTGGTCACCCGAGGGTAGAGATGCCAAGAGGCGGAAGGTGTCCATCTCGCCTGTACCAGACTCGGAGCCTCCGACGGGACAGCATGGGGACGCAGACCCAATTCCCGGCGACGAGAATCTCCAAAGAGAGGAGAGCGAGGACATGGGATCCGTCAACGACGCGGACAGAGCGGCGCAGCAGCCCGTGTTTCAACCCGCTCCGCGCTTCAAGCCCGTCGAGATGGACCAGGCCATGGAAGGCCTCCCCGCTGCCTTCTCGCCGCAACGCCGCGGCGCAAAGTATCTCGCCGACGGACTCGCGGCAGGGCTCCAGGGCTGGCTGTCCGAGGTCAAGGGCTGGAAGGGCATCGACGGGGCTGCAGATTCTACGCTCGGGATCACAATCGAAGAGGTCCGGCCGGGGCGTCAGATGTACCTCGCCAGAAGCCGAGCCGGTGCTGATGGGGCATCTCGGCGGTTTATATTGGCTGGCGAGGGCAAGTTGACGGGGCTGGGGAGGAGGGCTGCCGTCGCGGTGGGGAGCGCGGTGACGATCGGGCAGCCGGTGTGGGACGTGGAATTGGACGGGGAGATGTGGACTGTGGCGTGTGATTGGAGTGTGGCATGATTGATTGTATTTACATTGGGTAGCTCAGCGTGTACCGGCTATCGACTGTCTTGTGTCGTGGATGCCGGGAAGATGCCTGGACGCCGCGTAGTGTATGCAAGTAAGCGTGCTTGCGACAAACGCGAACACTCCAAACTCAACCTCATCGCACGCACAACCTGCAGGCCAAGGACCTCACCACGACTCGCTCGAAACCGTATACGAAACACCTCGATGTGAATGAATCCCGAGGAGCTCATCACGGGGAACGATGAGCCAGTAATGCTTCGCCCTCTATCACGGCCGCTCGTCGGCCTCTGCCGGCACCACCGTGCCTCCAACGGCGGGGGCTTCTCATCCGCCCCCGCGAAGAAGGCCTCCGACCCGCTGCGCATTCTCTTCTGCGGCTCCGACGCCTTCAGCTGCGAGTCGCTGCGCGCGCTGCACGGGGAGCATGTGCGGGACGGGCGCCTGGTTGAGGCGCTGGACGTGATGGTCCTGCCGCCGAAGAGGACGGGGCGGGGGTTCAAGCAGATCCGCGAAGGTGAGATTTTTGACTCGAGTTGCCGGGGTGGGTTGGCAAGCCATGTGATGCTGATGGGGGTTGCAGTGCCGTGCAAGGCTGTGGCGGAGGAGTTGGGGCTGAGAGTCCATCAGAGGGACACGTTTAGGAGGTGGGAGGTTGGTGTCTCGATGGGCTTGTGCCTGTGACGGCCTGCTAAGAACGTGCCTCGACAGCTCCCAGAGGGAACAAACTTGATCGTCGTGGTGTCGTTTGGCCTATTTGTGCCACCGCGGATACTCTCCTCGGCCAAGTACGGCGGCTTGAACGTCCACCCCTCGCTTCTCCCAGAGTAGGCAGGCTCTAGGCCGTTGGACCTGCGTCCTGTGGCTAACTACGATGTGCACCACAGCCTGCGCGGCCCGGCGCCGATCCACCACGCCATGCTACGCGGGGACGAGCACATGGGCATCTCGCTGCAGACGCTGGACGACAGGGCCTTTGACCACGGCACCGTCCTGGCGCAGACGCCCGCGCCGGGGCTGGCGATCCGGCGGGGGGCGTCGATCCAGGAGGTCATCCGCGAGGCCGCAGTCCAGGGCGCGCAGATGCTCGTCCAGGGGCTGCGCGACGGCGTCCACGTCCCGCCGCACGTGGCCGTCGGCGGCCGGCTACACGGCAGGGGGCCTACGCACGCGCCCAAGGTGACCAAGGCGGACGCGCAGGTCGACTGGGCGAGGTGGACGAGCGCGGAGGCGTTTACGCGCCGGATGCGCGTCTTCTCGTCGGTGTGGACGCGGGCCGCCGGCGACAAGGGCGAGGCGAGGCGGGTGCTCTTCCAGGACGTCGAGGCCGTGGCACAAGACGACGTACGCGGCGCGCAGGCTACGGCGGTGTTTGCGCAGGAGGACGGGCGGTACGAGAGGACGGTGGTGGTGGACGAGGCGGAGGGGGCGGTTGCGGTGTGTATCGGCGAGGGGGCGTGGGTGCGCGTGAGGAGGGTCAGGGTGGATGGCAGGACTGAGCAGGATGCGGCGAGGGCGATGAGGCCTTTTTTGAGCAAGATGGCGTGTTGACGGTGACGGGGCGGAGAGGCCAGACGCGATGGAGCATTGCATGTAGGATACCCGAACTGTAGATGATACCACGACGACTCAAGAGGGAGGCTAGGTTCTCCATGGTTTCTGAGATTATCCTCGATAGAATCAACGTTTGCTGCCTCACTCAGGGGCCGACGAACTTGGATGGCTGCCATGGCAACCGGTGTAGGACCCTGTCCTGCGGCGCCCGCCCCCACCGACGACAGGCTGTGCGGCATCATGGGCATCGACGACGTGCTGTTTCTCACGCCACAGTTCGCTTTGAAACGACGGGCTCGCCCACTTGGCGTAGGTACTCCGTGCTCGCCGACAGTCACGGTCGGATGGGTGCAAGCAAGCGGACCGAAGATTTGCCGTGCTCCGCCGTCTCCACTGGCACTGGCCAGCAAACGGTCTGGCCATGGAAGGCTTGGAATCTGCAGCGGCTTGGAATCTGCAGCGGGCGAGAGGAGTGAGACACCGCATCATCACTGCTTCTCGTCGTTTCTTGCCTTGTCGTCGTCGTCATCGCTTGCTTGTTTGCGAGTGAGTATCTGCTTCCAGGCCCACGCCGAGCTAGCTGATGGTCTCCCGAGGCGTACGAATAGTCTCCCCGAGGCTCAACCTCCCCTGTCGCGGTGGCGCACCCCGGCGGGCGACCAGACGGGAGTCCGGGACGTCATTGAAGGCGCTGAAGGACCTTGGCACTGACTGCTTGGCCGTGGCCAGCCGGATTGTCATGCCGCATGTGGAATGAGGGGCCGTCTGGTACAGGGACCATGTGGGAGTCGATGGGATCACTGCCAGTTCACGAGGGGCGCGGCTGGTCTTCTGGTCTGGCCGTTGGGAGGGTGAGGCTCCGCAGGTGGAACGATTCGGGTGTCCTTGTCTACATCCCCTCGAGTCCTCGTTTACGAGTACGAGTACTCAGCACAACACGCACGAAGCCAGAGATATCCTCATCCGTCGCCTTGTGCAAATCCTCCTCGACAGAGTCCTCCCCGAAGCGCCTGGCACCGGCTGCCCTTTGGGAGTCTGGGACCATGACATGCGGCTCGGTTCCTGCATTAGCGCCCTGCGGTTGCTCCGGCCACATGCTCGTCAATCGCATGTGCGGAGCATGACTACTACGACGTTGCCTCGCCGTGTCAGCTCATTGGTTCCGTCGACGGCGTTGGTCCCGTCGTGCCCGCTTCCCTGCACGAGTCTGGACAGATGGCTGCTTGCTGAGGCCCAAGACAAGCCGCCTTTCCGGATTCACGCCCCCGGTCCACCGCCGGGCTGGCTCCGAGATGGGACGAACACGACCGATTGGCGGGTTCCCGAGATCAGGGCCTGCCTGGTGGCTTCATTCGACACCATCTGACTCCGAGATGGGACGAACACGACTGATCGGCGGGTGACAACATCACGGCCCCGCTGGCACTGCCCTACGCTGATGAACGCTATGGCAACGTCCACCAGCTGCGGAGAGGCACCCACCGTGTTGTTGTCATCCCCATGGCCGAGCCAGCAACCGGATCCATCGTGAGATGCCAGCCAGGGCCCACGGCCGAGGCCCTCAAAAGCGCTCTCTCGCCACGGCGCGGCTCCCGTCGTCTCTTGTCCCTCCCCTATTCCCGTCCAGCTTCCTCTGTCGAGTCCAACTCCCGACCGATAGCCTCTCACCGGCAGCGAGAGCTTCACGCTCGTCCTCTGACGTATCGAACGCGGCGCCAATCGCTGTTTCCATCAGTCATTCGGCTTGAAAAAGAAAGCCACATACATAAAAGTGACTGATATGGCCCCTTCGCTCCCGTCCCTCTGCACCGCCGCCCTGGCGTGTGCCAGTAGTGTCGTCGCTACCAAGTGGCAGCTGTCGGAGACGTACGATGTCAGCAACTTCTTTGACAAGTTCGACTTCTTCACGGTACGGGGACCCCCTATCACAGGTTGCTGTGTGACTGGGCGGCAGGGCTGACGGAGAGAAACACAGGCTCCTTCTCCCAACGCAGGTCTCGTCAACTTCCAGAGCAGGGCGGATGCCCTCCAAAAGGGGCTGATTGCCTACCAGGGAAACGAGGTCTACATGGGCGTCGACCACAAGACGGTGATCACGGGCAACAACCGGAAGCGTGACAGTGTGCGGATCGAGTCCAAGGCGAGATACAACCACGGCCTGTTCATCGCCCGGTTCACCCACTTGCCCGAGAACAAATGCGGCCTCTGGCCCGCCTTGTAAGTCTGCTCGATCATTGACTCCCGTCGTCATCTTGACGCTCGTCATGTTCTGACGCAAGGGGCTAGCTGGATGTACGGCGAGAACTGGCCCAACGACGGCGAGGTCGACATCATGGAGTGGTGGAACAACGCCCAGTGGAACCAGCCAGCCCTCCACGTGGGAGCCTCGGCTACGTACGGCCAGTGCCTCATGGACGGCGCCGGCCAGTCCGCCAACGTCGTCACCAGCAACTGCGACAACGGCTACTCTAACCCTCCCAACCAGTGGATGAACCAGGGCTGCGTCGCCGCCGACCACAGCGGCCCTTGGGCCACCCTCGACGGCGGTGTCTGTAAGTTGCGCTCCGCCTCGCGCTCCCCCATCGCCACGGCACCGCGCTGACATGCCCGCCCTGAAGTCGCCATGGAGTGGACCAGCGACTTCATCAAGCTGTACTCGTGGCACTGGTCCAACGTGCCGTCCAACATCGGCGACGACGCCCCCGACTCGGCCTCGTGGGGCACGCCGATGGTGTACCTCAAGAACAAGCAGTGCGACATCGACAACCACTTCTCCAACCAGAAGCTCGTGCTCAACCTGGACATGTGCGGGAACCCGGTCGGCAGCCCCGACATCTGGTGGACGAGCTGCGCGGCCGTCACCAAGCAGGCTACGTGCGAGGACTACATCTCCAACTTCCCGGATGACTTTTCCGGGGCCTATTTCAAGCTCAAGGATATTCGCTACTTTAACGCGGTTAAGCCGGCGACGACCACAACTTCATCTACGTTAACTAGCACCACGTCGACCACGGCTTCGTCTACGTCGACTAGTACTACGTCGACTACGGCTTCGTCTATATCGACTAGCACTACATCGACTACGGCTTTATCTACGTCGACTAGCACTACGTTAACTACGGCTTTATCTATGTCGACTAGCACTACGTCGACTACTGCTTCGTCTACGTCGACTACTACTTCGTCTACGTCGACTAGCACTACGTCGACTACTGCTTCGTCTACGTCGACTAGCACTATATTAAGTAAGACTACGATGACGATATCTTCGACCAAGATCACCACTACGTCCACTTCGTTATCGTCCAAGACTACCTCCTCGGGCACCAGCTCCAATGCCACCAGCAGCACCTCCGTGACCTCCTCCAAGCCCGGCGAGAACGTCGAGACCACCAAGACCACCCAGACCCAGGCGACCACCGCCTCCATCACTATCTCGTCCACCCTCATGCACTCCAGCAAGTGGGCCAACTCGTCCTCCACGGCCGCCCCCACGGCCACGTCGTCCGTCGACCTAACCACCTCGACCGTGTATACCACCACAGTCCACACCGTCACCAAGTGCCCCCCCTGGGTCATCCACTGCCCCGCCGGCGGCTATACCACCACCGAGACCATCGCCCTGTACACGACCGTCTGCCCCGTGACGGCCACGCAGAAGCCCACCAAGCCGACGACCACGACGACGTCGTCTCGCGGCGCCGGCGGCAGGGAGACCACCATCACCACAAAGGTCACCAGGACGTACACCATCACTAGCTGCGCGCCCACCGTGACCAACTGCCCGGTCGGCAAGGTCACCAGCGAGGTCCGCACCACCACGTACTGCCCCGGCGAGCAGACTCCCGGCGTTCCCTACGTCAGCGTCCCCGGAAAGGCCTCGTCCGCCTCCTCCTCGGCGCCGGCCAAGACTGCCTCGTCCGTCTTCACGGCCCCGTCGCCCCTGCACCCGAGCCAGACCACCCTCATCTACCAGTCGCAGGCGGCCGTCCCGCAGCCCGCCGGCCCCAGCGGCAACGGCAGCAACAACGCCATCGCCAAACCCTCGTCGGCCACGCCCGCCCCCTGCGTCGGCCCCTCATGCCCCGTCAGCGGGAACCCTTCCGTCAGCGGGAAGCCCGGCGGCGAGCCCTGCCGCGGGGACAACTGCCCGCCCAAGATGGTCGTCAGCGGCGCCGCCAAGACGAGCTTTAGCTCGCTCGTCGTGCTGTGCGTCGCGGCCGCCCTGATGCTGTAAGGGAGCTCGGATACTGGATCGATTGGTTCTTTCTAACGAGATGTCACGGACGGCGGAGGTTTTAGACTTCGATAAAGCTCAGGCTGGATATAGTTTCTATTTTATACATACACTTTTCTACTGCTTCATCGGGGTCGCGATTCCTTTGCTCGTGAAGTGGCTTGGTGTCAGCTAGGTGGGTGAGAATACAACGACTGCCCTGGGCTGTACCGGACGCGTTGCTATGTGAATCATTTATATCGAATTCTCTAGACGGTCCTCATGCACAGCCTCGTCCTCGGGGGCACAGCCGTGAATCCCGTCAAACCCCTCCCACTTCGTCTCCTCATCCTCGTCCCCCTCGACGACCACATGCCCAATCGTCTCCCCATCGCCGCACCACGCCGTCACGAGCTGCACCCAGACGTAGCCCGCATCCCTGCGATCGACGACGTTCACATCGCGCGCCAGGCGCACCAGCCCGTCCCAGTGGCCCGTGGGCACGTGCCCGCTGCCCGGCACGCCGGCCAGCAC
>PKSG01000759.1:655-28296 GCA_002916505.1 Tolypocladium paradoxum
CACGTATATATTAAGGGAGGCATAGGAGGAGAGGAGGGGGGAGGGGGAGGGGGAGTTAAGGAATAGCCTATATGAATCGACGAGGTAAATAATAATAACTCCTCCTTAGGTAGAGGCGAGGGCATACGTAATAGGGTAGGAGGTATCTCGGTATTAGGGTAGGCGGCGGAGCATTATTATTATTATTATTATTACTATTATAATTATTATTCTAGGAGGAAAGAGAAGTTAAGTACGAGGGCGAGCATAACCTGCGTTTTATAGTATAGTGGTAGGCACGTAGGGAGAAGGGGGGGGCTTATATAAGGGGCTATGCCTAGAGAGATAGATCTAGCCCCGCTAGATTATATATATACCGTCGAGTATACGTGCGTCCTATGACTATAGCCCTAAGCGAGGGCGCATAAGAGCATAGCGCATGGAGGAGCGCGTGCGCTAACCTTTCCTTCCCTCCTCGTAGATTGTTATATATCTAATATAACTAGCACCTATGCATATAGTGCTAACCCCGTGATATTAGGTTAAGTTAAGGTAGCCCTCTTAAGAGATAAGGACCTTATATTAATAACCGCACCTATGCCTCTTCTAATAGGCCCTTAAGATCTCTTATATTATATACTTATCTCTATTATTAACCTATATTACTAGGGGTTATAGGTCTACGCGTAATTATCTAGGTATTATATTATTACTTACTCTCCTAAAAAGGTTAATATAAAACTATAAGTAGATATTACTAGGGAGGTCTCTTAGCTTAACTATATATAGCCCTAGTACCTTATAAACTAGGAATTTTATATAAAGCTAGTCTAGCTTTTTCTTTAGCTAAGTTAAGTATAAGGGGCTTAATTATAGGAGTGCATAGCGGGCAAGTCTAGATAAAAGATTTATTAATCTATAAAGAGGGAAGAAGTATATATATGCCCTTAGGGCTATAAGGACTGCTTATATATAGGCTATCTAGCTTAGTTAGCGTGCATCTATATGCCGAGCATATAAGTATGTGCGTAGACTAGCTAGACTATAGTATAGGGCCTAGTCCCGTAATAAGTATAGATCTATAAAGTCCTTTAAGTCTCTCTTAATTACTTTCTTAATATAATTAGACTCCCTAAGAGGCTTTCTTAATAAGGCGTTTATTATTATATTCTTCTTACTAGGGATATAATAGATTATAAAGTTAAAAAGGAAGATATAGCTAACTTAATATTAATGCATATAGTAAAAATAGGGAAGAAGCTCAAAGATCGAGTTTAAGTAGGGTCGTTTAGCTTTAGGCGAGACTAGAAGAGAGTTAATTTCTATAGCAGAGCTGTGCTGATGTGGATGGAATCGATTCTTAGACAGGGGAGAACCTTCGTGTACTTATATCCGTGGCGAGGGCTCCTTGCGGGGCGCGCCTGGCGCGCGCCCGGTCCGCGCCGTTTCCTTGTCGGTCATCACCCATTGTACCCATCCATCCTGAGATAGGTACCCAGCAAAAGCCTGCAAAATACGAGTAGTGCGCACTCCTCCATACCTCCGGAATCACCAGGGTTGAGCAACGACCCATCTACGAGCACGAGTACCGTCATCCTAGCCGCGCCCTTTCCCTCAACTGCCCTATGACCCGGGCAGTCAGTTGTTCTCGCGCCCCTCTCCTAACAAGCAACGAACGACAAAAGCAAGGCCGTCAAGCTGGCTTCCCGACGACAAACGCGCTCCGAACGGGAGCTATGCCGGTCAACAACGGCGTCCGGCGTTCGAGCTGGCGCCAGCAGCCGCGCCAGCGCAAAACAGACGGCTCGAGCGACAACTGCGAAGCATCATCCAGCCAGCGCAGCGAGGGCGGCGGACCGCGCAGACGCCGTTTCTCCCGCGGAAACCCTGACATCTGGCACGGCGGCGGGGACAAAACGCAAGAAGCGCGACTTCGAATCCGATGAGGGAGACGAGGAGACCAACATTCACGTTGTAGTCCGGTGCCGAGGACGAAACGGCCGAGAGGTCAGAGAAAACAGCGCCGTCGTCGTGAACACGGACGGCGTCAAGGCCAAACAGATCGAGCTATGCGTCGGCGCCAATATGCTCAACAACAAGACTTACTGCTTCGACCGCGTCTTCTCGCAAGCTGCGGATCAGAGCATGGTGTTTGACGACACTGTGAAGCCCATGCTGGACGAGGTGGGTATCTCTTGGGAATCCTGGGAGGAGATTATGTCGTCGTTCCATTCTATCACGGGCAAAGCTAACAGTCATTCAAATTTAGGTGCTCGCCGGATACAACTGCACCATCTTCGCCTACGGCCAGACGGGAACGGGCAAGACGTATACCATGTCCGGCGACATGACCGATACGCTGGGCATGCTCTCCGACGAGGCCGGCATTATCCCGCGTCTGCTCCAGCAGCTCTTCAACAAGCTCGAGATTGAGGATGCGGAAAATTGTGTCAAGTGCTCCTTCATTGAGCTATATAACGAAGAGTTACGAGACTTGCTCTCCGCGGACGAGGGCGCCAAGCTAAAAATCTACGACGACGCGTCTAGGAGAGGCCACGCGAGCACTCTTATCCAGGGCATGGAGGAGAAGCATATCAAGAACGCGGCAGAGGGCATCAAGGTACTCCAGGACGGCAGTTTAAAGCGTCAAGTCGCTGCGACAAATTTCAACGACCGTAGCTCTCGAAGCCACACCGTCTTTACCATTACTGCCTACGTCAAGAAGACGAACGATAATGGTGTCGAAGATATGGTTAGCGCGGGGAAACTGAACCTTGTTGATCTCGCTGGAAGTGAAAATATCCAGCGATCAGGCGCCGAGAATAAGCGCGCTGCTGAGGCGGGAATGATTAACAAGTCGCTGCTTACCCTTGGTCGCGTTATCAATGCTCTCGTGGACCATAGCTCTCATATCCCTTATCGGGAGTCGAAGCTAACCCGCCTACTACAAGATTCGCTAGGTGGACGGACAAAGACGTGCATCATTGCCACTATTTCTCCGGCCAAGAGCAATCTCGAAGAGACGATGTCCACGCTGGACTACGCTTTCCGCGCAAAGAATATCCGCAACAAGCCACAGCTCCATATGACAACTAAGAAGACTCTCCTCAAGGACTTTACTAGCGAAATTGAGAAGCTCAAGAGCGAGCTCATCTCTACTAGGCAGCGTAACGGCGTCTACCTATCCAACGAGATGTACGAAGAGATTGTGGCTCAGAGCGAGTCTCGGAGGATAGCTATAGAGGAGCAAGGGGCCAAGATGGAAACTCTTGAGACTAACTTACGGAATAAGGCCCAGGAACTCTTCTCCCTCATTTCTTCGTTTATGGGATTAAAGAAGGACCACGAGGGGACCAAGGCTCAACTAGACGAAACAAAGGGTGTCCTTGACCAGACTGAGATTATCTTATCTGCGACCCGAAAGAGCTTGGCTACGGAGACATTCCTGCGGAAAGAATACGAGAGGACGGAGGAGAAACTGACTGAGATTGGCGGCGAGCTTATCAACAAGCTCGACCAGACGGTCAATGATGTCACGGCCCTCCACGCCAAGGTCAAGCGCAAATCGGATCTACAGTCAATCAACCGGACGGCCTGGGGTATTTCACAGGCCCAGGTCGCCGACGTCACGTCTATGGTGGAACGACAGGTGCTGGAGTTACGGGAGGAACAACGAAAGCACATCTCAAGCATCTCAGCACGCATGGAGGCTTTTGTCGGTGAAGAGCTGAAGAAGCTTTTAACCACACAGGCCTTTTTGGATGAGCAGCTTGGTCAATTCGCTGAGTCCAAGGGGCAACTACTGGACCAGAAGCAGAAGTCCAAAAGAGACATGAATGAGGTGCTCGCGGAGATCATGTGCATACGCGACACCGTCCAGGATAGTGTGGCGGGCAGTCTGCAAGGCATTTCTCAGGCGGCTGATAAGGTTGCTGCAGACGCGCTGAACGAGATGGCGAACTTTCGCAACCAGGTAAGCCGTGGGCAGCTACACTCCAACATGGTAGATCGCAGCTAACCATTTTGCTTGGAAAGCTCCACAGCTCATACACCTCTCTTGGCGGTGGCTTTAAGTCACTCTTCGACGACCTTGTCAGGCACATCTCTGCCCAGCGTAGCGAGTCCGATGGCCTCCGACGTCAACTTCACAGCGCTACCAGTACCATCATCCTCCAGAACGCCGGCATCTCCACCCGTATACAGGAAGCCCTCGAGGACGAACGCCGACAGGCGGCCGAGGATCGCCAGATGCTGCTGATACAAATTTCCAACTTGGTCAACCAGCAGGCCGAGGCGCATGAGGCTCGACTGGTGGATCGGGCTGCTCAGATCCAGGCGGGCCTGGCCGAGTTTAGCACATCTCTCGAGGGGGCCGTTTCACAATATGCCCAGGGGATGGACGCCTGGGACGAGAAGGAAGGCCAACACCTGGAACAAGTCCAAAGGTCCCGCGCGCAGCTTGAGACCAAGCTGGAGGACGACTTGGCGGCGGCCAACGAGCATAATACTTGTATGCAGAACGCATCCAGGTCGGTCCACGAGATAGTACGGGCCATGGACGAACAGATGGGCGATCTCGGCGTCCAGATGGAAGCGCTAGATGGTTTTGTCACTCGCGCAAAGTCTGAGAATGCGACCCTGCACGAGACGCACGCGCAGTCGGTCCAGGTCTTATCGAGTGCAGTGGAAGAGTCATTTGGCAACATCTCGGCCCAGGTCAAGACAACGTTTGATCAGGTCAAGAATCTGGGCGAAGAGTTGGAAATGGATACAAATGACCTCTACAACGGCATCGAGCCGCTCGAAGCGCAGCTATGTCAGCCCCTGGCGAACCTGCGGGAAGGCATATTCAATACGGCTCTCCAGGAGTACCAGCCCACGGGCGAGACTCCCCAGAAAGTTCTCTACCATTACCCTACTAACCTGCCTCGAACTGAGGCGCCTACGGAGGGGGCCGCGGAGGAAGAAAGCGACGACGATTGCAAAAGTGACAACGCCTTGGCGTTTTCAGAGCAGGAAAACGCTGGCATAATATGCTCCTCTCCGAGCCAGTCCAACGCCAGCGACCGGAATCGAGGTCACCTGGGCCTGAGCTTGCGAGAGGCCAACCCCAATGTCACGATGAACCTGGTAACGGGCGTCATATCGCCCGACCAGCACGCGGGCATTATGTCCATGCCGGCGGAGCACACGATGCCGTTGCTCAAGCGTAGCACACGGTCGTCGCGCGGCATGATGAAGCAAGGCGTCGTGGTTGACGGGAGGGAGAACCTGCCGCCGACGACGTGCTCACAGAACATGTCCAGGAGGAAGAGCCAGAGGTTGAATTAAGTAGAGTGGTGTCTTTGGCTGTAGAGGGGGGTGGAGGTATGTGAGAGGTGTTGCAGGAGGACGGGTTCTTTCTTTCATTTACTTTCTTGTACTTTTTGAAGACTTCTCTTCAGTCCAGGCCAGTCCAGCGGTATTGCTAAACAAGGCGGTCTAGTCCAAGGCTATTATTAGACCACTTGGACCGCCCATTTAAAGCCCATGTCATGACGGCACGACAGTCAACAATTCAACCAGAGCCAGTCGCGCATCAAGCCATATGCAGACGGTGTCCGCGTCGACAGCATGACTCAATAATAAAACTGTTTCTCCTTGACCAACTCGCCGTAACTCGTGACCGTCAGTCACGGCACGCCGCTGTCCCCTGGTGAACTTCATCCTAACCTGCTACGGCATTCACCCTCGCTTCGCAGACGACACTGAATCTGTGAACCATGGCAGCATGCGGCAGCAGCTGTAGAAGCGTCACCACATCTCGATGTATAAATCCACGCGCTTTCGAGGTCAAAATTCTCTTCCCACGAAACTCTCCACAATCAACTCCCTCTACCCCATGAGCCGAAGCTCGCACTTTACCAACACTCCAATAAATCTACAAATCCCCAGCTCCCTCACGACATCAAAGAATCGACCGCAAACATGCCCGGTGGCTATACCTCCGACCAGATCTCCGAATTCGTCGCCGAGCTCAAGGGGAAACTAGGCCCCGGGCCCATCACCTCGACGGACTTGGAGCTGCAGGTCATGGCCAACCAGCTGATCGTCTACTACTGCCACTGGGACCTGCTGACGGACCAGGTCAAAAAGGACCTAGACTACGTCTACTACCTCTGGGAGCAGAAGGTGTTCGAGTCGAGCCAGTCGGACCGGCTGAAGCAGCTGGCCGCTGAGCTGACGACGAAGCAGTTGTCCTGCCCACGGTAGTCAGTAGCGGGTGACGCCAGGAAGGCGGTCGTGGACAACGGATGACATGATGGAAATTAAATTGTTTCCGTGTGCGTTAATGCACCATGATGCAATGCTGTTTCGCCGCTAGTTGGGGAATGAGGTTCCGGATTGTATTGCAAAAGAAGACATAGATCGAGCTTGAGCTTCATGAGACGAATGCAATGGTGGCTCCCAGAGTACAGAGCGACAGTTAAAGAGTTTCTAGAAGCTCGTCGGCCTTGAGATCTTGAAGCCTCGCGAACACTCCTTCAGACCGCCAGGTGACATGCTGATTTGATGGTTGGAGGATAATGACGTGCTCTGAGCCACAGCTGATTGCAACCGTCGAAGTTTCATAGCCACAGCAAGTCCCTGCCGTCGGCAATCTGGGTGAAGCCACAATACATTATCCGAACCTAGCCAGCAACCTTGGAAACGGGGCTTTTGAGAGACCTCTGCCGCGCTCCCAGAAGTCGAAGAAACACCCGACGAGGCGACGCAACATCGGTATGAAGATACTGGCCAGTAGAATCGAACGATACTTTAAATATGTTATAGTCCAGCGTTTGTAGGCACCGGCCCGCCTTGGTATCCCAGATGTTAATAATGTCACCGCGGCATGCCGATGCGAGAAGCTGGGATTCCGTGTCGCCGGTTGGTGATGGCGATCGGCATCACGACAATCCGATGGCCCTTGGTTCGAGCTTCCCGCCATGAGCTTCCCCGCTGCAAATTGATACCTGCAGTCACGAGAGAGGACAATGAATCAAGGTTTATTGGATGGGAAGAAATGTTGGCAAGCGTTAAAGTTGGTGGCAGCGTGGTTTGCGCCATAGATAGGAGGGGCGTTGCGAAGAGAACCCCGCCACAGGGAGTGTTCAGGAAGATGGGGGCATGTAAGCGTCTTGTACTACAGTTACGTCCGTCCCTTCTCCCTAGTCACTCACAAATAGACAGAACGGCAGTATGTGGCGTCATCTCCCAGTCGAAACAACGAAACCCTAGGAAGCCTCTATTAAGGAGGAAATGGGTTGGGTCGTCCATAGCCATTATCAATCTCAGAAAAGGCGAATTGAGTAGAGAGCGTTAATATCCGTGGACGATACATGTACTTGGCTTCCTCTTGACTTCATAATCCCTGAAATTGCATAAGACATTAAACAAGAGGGGGGAAATCCGTGTTCGATATAACCGGCAGCATCACTGGGTTGTGATGTGGCACTACAATACATGTATGTACCCCCGCTTGACAGGGCGCCTCACTTGTCTGATCTGCCTAAACCTCCGGGTGAAAAAAAAACAGCCGAGTCCCTCCTCTTTCTCTGGGTTGCCGAATCATTCCGCCTCATGGCCCTTCGAGTAGCCCTGTGTGAAATCTCCTCTTCGGCATCTTTTATTTGTGCTTGCGTCAAGACGTATCCATGGTGGACGAGCTCCAACGTGGTGGTGTCACCTCTATCAGGCTCATTGGGGTTGGCGGCGAGAAACGTTGGCCACACGACTCTGGCTATCTCCTCGTCTATGAGCGGCTTGGTATCGGACTCGGGATCGCGAACTGGCGTCTTCTTCTGAACATCGCCGTTCTTTTCTTGTGGTGGCGAAGGATTGGGTGGCCCCGATGTCTCGGCGGACTGCACCGACAGAGACTGAAGTGGTTGCCAGTCATCCAGCAAGTGGGAGGAGAAATCCGGCCTGATCCTATCCTGGACATGTTGGACTAATTCCCAGACGCTGCATGCCTTGTCGCATACCTGCTTTAGGCCGGACTCAAAAACGTCTCGCTGTTTATCCGGAATCCACTTGCCGATGGCCCCTGCTACCTCGTCGGCAACCTTCTGAGCGCATATGCCTTCATTTGCCCTCTGCCTATCCGGCAGGGTCTTTAGTAAGACAGCGCGGACGTACGTCTCTTGAATCGGATGTTGCGCCGCCAAGGCACGCAGAAGCTTGTCCAGTTCATCATTATGCGTAACAAATGTTGGCCTGAATACGTATCTGGCCAGTGCCTTGCCGCAGACAACGAGGCCGGCGACAACTCTCATCTGCTTAGCGGCGGGCGAGTTGGAAGCCGGCAATGGAATGGTGTGCTGGATTAACGCATGTCCCCTAATGGTTCCCCACGTCGAGGAGTCCATAATGACGTTCTCATCGAGGTCGTGGCTCAACGACGATTGGAAGAATTGTAGTGCGTGTTTGAAGACGCTATCCAGTGCCTCATGACTATGTCTCGAGGTTAGTATCGCGCAACAAGGGTTATTGGGAGGGAAGGGGGGGGTCATTACGGACATTTTGGTTCTCTTATCCTCAAGGTCGTCAAGGTTCACGACGAAGGATTGCAGTGCTGCTAGACTCTCTCGAGCCTCGCTCAGGTCCTTGGATGTGGATTCTAGCGTCGCCTCTTTAGATTGTACGTCTTGGTCAAGCCTGTCTCTCTCATTCGTCATGTCTGCGAGGTTTTTCTCCAGCGTTGTGTTGGTGGTTTCCAACTGGAGGATATAATCCTCGTTCTTCTTGACTGTGCCCATCAACCGGTCCACGTCCGCCTCCTGGCTCTGGATCTGGCTGCGTAGCTCCTTGGTACTCTCCTTTTCGCTCTTGATGGCTCCATCAACGGACTCTTTGTCCTTGAGGAGCTGGTCGTAACGGGCCTTTTCGTTTTCCAGTTGCTGGTCATAGCCTTCCCTCTCGGCATTCCAATCGGCCTGATGCTGCATCAACGTACGGAGGTTTGTGCTGTAGGCGGTGTGGAGCTCGCTGTTTTCTCTTCTAAGGGTCTCGTTGTCCTGGCCAAGGGTCACGAGGTTTTTAAACCCGCCCTTCGAGCAGTAAGCGTCAATGAAGGAAAAGAACTCCTCGACATCGTTTTGGGCACTTGGGACGGACGAGGATTCCCTCGACTTCGGGGGCGCCTTGCCACCCATTGTTGACGTGGCGTTTGGTGTTTAGGAAGCGTTTGATGACGAAAGGATGTGCTAGAAAATCTAATAGGGACGCGAAATTGGGCAGCAAAGGCAACGAGTTTCCCAAGCCCCGTGACTCGTCATGAGCCGCATATGCGGCCTCACGAACAACATGATTTGGTAGGGTGATTGGCTGCAGGGTAGACATAGAGTGCGGGGCTTGCGTTTATCCCATAGGAGTCCGTACAGGGTACCCTCAGCCTGAAGCGTTGCAAATGAGAGTGCTGACACGGGCGTGGCATCCGGGTCGGCTAGAACATTGTGGTGATTTTGTGGCGGTCGATGGCTGACATGGAACGAGAGATGGTGCATGGAGCTACGACGACAGCAGTCAAAGTACAATGCTGCTCTAGAGTACGGGATATCGCTTTTGCGACAACTATTGCAGTCAGAAATAGGTATTTGTTGTTTAGTCAGGAGAAAGCCGGTTTTGACGGTTTCGTAGTACACCCGTGTTATAAGACCAGATGATATTAATTAGTTACATACCCAGGGTAGAGAGCTAAGTCGCCTTAATGTATCGTATCTATGCCTTAGCGTTGTGGATCAGGGCCTTGACCCGTATTTAATTAATGGCTGCCAAACCCACCATAACGCTGAACACGAACACCCTCTTCATCGCCTCATCCACGCCTCGTCTGCCCAGCCTCGCCCGTCCAGAGGGCTCGGAGCCGACTGCATCCAGCAATGCCTCCCGCATAGCGGCAGCCCACCCACAGCGCCAGCCATCATGGCCTTCCTCGGCCACGTCCTCGGCCACCCCCTCCGCTTCGCCCTCTCGACGCTCAAGATGACGTGCCTCGCCCACCTCACCCTCACGCACCTTGTCCAGGTCTCCCCCGCCCAGGGCCCCTCCATGCTGCCCACCTTCTCCGTCGACGGCGACTGGATCGCCGCCGACATGACCGCCCGCCGCGGCCGCGGCGTCGCCGTCGGCGACCTCGTCCTCTACCGCATCCCCATCTTTGCGAGCCAGAACGGCGTCAAGCGCATCGTCGGCATGCCTGGAGACTTTGTGTCATTGGGCACGCCGGGAGAGGCCGGCGGCGAACAGATGATACAGGTATGCGTCTTCCGCGCTCCGTCATGGAATCATGCTTGCGTCTAACCTTGAGCAGGTCCCCGAGGGCCATTGCTGGATCGTGGGCGACAACCTCCCGGCCTCTAGAGACTCTAGGCAATTTGGCCCGCTGCCGCTGGCACTTGTCCAGGGCAAGATTGTTGCCAAAGTCCTGCCCTGGAGGGAGAGGCATTGGATCAACAACGGACTGGAACCCGTCCCGGACGGACCTTGAACCAGTCACCAGAGACCAGCTCTGTAACACCCTGTACAATACACATCGCAGGTAGACTCGGCGTCGGACGCGGCTGTTGATATCGGGGTATAATACGACAAGACCTGCAAACATCACGGTCTAATTACAGCTGCTGCCTTGATGCCCTCTGCCTGCATATTCGCCCCTTCTCCAAATTGCACTCAAACAACTGATGCTGGGCTAATCGCAGGCACTCGCCGAAAATGCTTTGTACAAAGAAGACCACCCTGTATCCTTGGGTCACAATGCCGCCCACACCGTCAACATCGCCTCGGAACACACCCATCGCCAAAGGCGAGATGATTCCGAGAGCGCCGCGCAGGTCAAAGACTCTCCCACAACAAACATGCCTCATCTCCAGCAAGGACAATGAGGAGCAATAAAAAACCTGGCCAGATCGAGGGAGAACAAGTCTCGCTCCCAGCCCAGCGTCGATCCGGTAAAAACTTCAAGACGCCCAAAACACCGTTGCCTCGCTCGCCGTTCCGTTCCGTCCCTGGCCAGTAGACCAGTTCGCCCTTGCGAAGAGACAGCCGATTGGATATGCTTCAAGCCTCAACTTGGACCCCGTCAGCGCCCTTCCCCATCGCGTTGCCCCAGTCGAGTAAGCTTAGCCCTCGATGTGAGCCTTCGACATGCTCTGTCCCAAGAGCTCCAGGCATCGCTGCGCCAAATTGACAACCTCGCCCTCGTCCTCCTCAAATTCTGGCTCGGCTTCCACCTGGCGCTTGGTAATGTTTCGGATGTGCTCGATAATGTCGTCCGCCTTGCCAATGAGGCCAATCAGTGCCTTGTCCTCCGACTCGAACAGCTGCAGCAGAGTCCACACGGCAATGTGCTGGAACGTGGCGTCTCCAGACTGCAAAAACCGGCCGAGGTAACCGTGGATGCCGCCGTTGGGCTCGTTCCAGTTTTGCACAAAGATGGAGTAATCGCCCACTGCAAACGCGTTAGCTGGCATGGTACGGAAATGTTGGAATTGCAAAAGGAACAGATGCCTCACCTTTGGATGAGAGGTTGCCCAGGGCGGCAGCGCTGTTGCCCTGGACCTCGATGCTGGGCGAGTGCGTGAGGGGAATCAAGACATCGCACACACCCAAGTTCAGCAGATGCGACTTGAGGTCGTCACTAAGCGCGAGGACTGCAATGGCAGCCGTCATCTCCGACTGCACCGTCACGGGCACGTCCAGCACCAGCTGCTTGCACTTTTGCACTGCGCCCGCGTCCAAAACCAACGCCTTGTTTCGGTCGGAGCTGGCGGCCAGGTTGCGCAGTGTTGAGATTGCATGGCACTGTATCTCTTCATTGTCCGTCGAACCGAGAAGGTCGACGAGGGGTTTCAGGAAGTTTGCTTCGATAATCGGCGACTCGTTCATCGGATGAATGGAAATGTTTCGTATGCATGCGACAGCCGAGAGAATGAGTGGAAGGTACGAGGATTGCAGGAGGCGGAGTAGAGGGTGGAGGCCGTTGGCTCGCACAATGTCCAGCTGGTACTTCTCGTCGGACGCCAGATTCCGCAGGGCCAAGGCTGCCTGACATTGGACCTTGGGAGACGACGAATCCATGAGGTTCACCAGCGACTGCACCAACTTGGGCTCGGACGAGGCGAGCTTTCGTCGGTTATTGGCGTCGACTGCAATGTTGCTGAGTGCGGTCGTGCAGTAGTACTGCACGTCGACGTCGGGGGACGAGAGGAGCTGGACGAGAACCGGAATGGCACCGGCGTTAACGAGCTGCTGACGGTTCTCATCTAGAATCACCGTCAGTCAAATGCCCAGTCGCGCATGAGTCTAGGGGGAGGCAAGCCTCACCGGAGTGTGTCATGTTGAGGAGGGCCCCGGTGGCGTTTCTCTGCACCCGCATGTCTCTGGACTTGGCCAGCCTCGTCAGCGGCCCGAGGGCTCCCGATCGGGCAATCTTTGCCTTGTTCTCCTCGTGGGTTGCCAGGTTGGTGATGCACCCGACGGCATTGCACTGGACTTCGACGTTGGGCGACAGCATCTGTCGGATCAGTGGAGTCAAACCACCAAGCTGGACGATGAGGACCTTGTTTTCGGCTGGAGGCTGCATGTTAGTGGCTGGAGGCAGAGGGGTGGCTCATGGGGAGGGGAGCCATACTGTTGACGGCAAGGTTGCCCAGGGCTGCGCTGGCTGCTCTTTGGACTTCGATATCGGGGCTCTGCAGCAGGAAGAGGATGGGCTCGAGGGTATCTCGGTCGACTTCTCGGACATCTGGACGCGGTGTGTCAGCAAAACATGGGCGGGCTGGGCTCGAATGGGCACTCGTCGCGGCGACATACCTCTCTCGGTGATTTCGGCAAACGTGAGACTCGCGCTGCGCTGAAGGTCGATGTTCTCGGAGAAGACCAAGGTGCTCAGCGCGCGAAGAGGTTCGCCGGAGAAGAAATCGGTCTCGCCACGCTGTACGGAAGTCAGACTTGAGGAAGATTCATTTCGGAGCAGCCTAGCACGGACGTTTTCGAGGTACTGGAGCAGGTCGGCGACGGCTTCCCGCTCGCTATCTGCGAGAACGGGCTCGTAGAGGCCATCACGGGCTCGTCCTGGCGACAGAGTCAGCAGCGACAACAATGGACGGGGGCGGGCGCTTCAGGCTAGGCATACCTCCGCAGCATGTCGAGTGACAAATTCCCATGGCTGGGTTGGTGGCCTGGGGGGGCCTCTGGGTGCGGATGGAGATCAAAGGCGGTGGCGGTGGAACGTCGGCGGTGGATTGATGTCTTTGTTGACGAAGCTCGAAACCCACTCCCACAGGCCGCACGTCACGTCGGTCAGAGCTTGCCGCCAAGCAGTGCTCGCTGCGGCTGTCGATGGATGGATTGCTTCGGCGCCTGGGAGATGAGGACCAGCTGCTCGGCCTGCGGCGGAGAGCAACGGGGTCGCGGGATGGCGATGCAGCCGAGGGGGCAGCAAAGGTCGTGGGTGGTTGTGGGATGTCGAGGAGGAGTGCTGGAGTCAGAGTCGGGGTCAGGTGGTGAAGGGCAACGGGAGGTGCGACTGGGGCACGCCAGAACCCACAGCGCCTGCGGCTTCCAAGGACCAAATCTAGCGCCTCCCCCAGAGCCCTCCAGGCTCCTCCCTGCGGATGCACCTGTGCTCTGCGGTCCAGGGTCGCTAACAGGGGCCGCCTGGTGGGGCCGCAGAGCCGCTTTGCTGCGCTCTCATTGGCGACACGAAGCCTGGGCTCCAACTTGCAGCGCTCCGATCTCTGATGAGATGGATATGATATCTGTGACTGGAAGGCAGCTGCCTACCTCATGTTCGCTCGGGTTCTCGCTGAAGGAAGTGAGGTTCAATCAGTGCCTCGTACCCGCAAACGTGCAGGAACGAGAACAATAAGGCAGGCAGACAGTCTAAAACCCGCCTGCCTGCCTATCCATGGAATGCACCGCGGCACCTCCAACAAGTGGAACACGCTGCCCTGGCTTTGTTGGACGCGCAACGAGGGTGCATCTCTTGATGGTCCCTTTCATGCCAAATGCCATGCTTGCCCTGCTTGCCATGCCATGTTGGTAGAGTGAGACACGTGGATCGGGTCGAGCACCATTCGTCGATGCGGACCCATGTGACACGGACATCCTGGAGGCCATCATCTGGACATGGCGCAAGGGTACCATGTAGACGGCGACAATGGTGCGGCAGAATGCATGCATCCGTCTGATGCTCATAATGCCCAGCATGACATGTATATATACCCTCGTGTTCGTGTCTGCTGCATCTCAGTGTGCGAGTTGCATGCATCTTATTGGTGCTGGAAGTTTGGTGGTGCGCTGCCCTGTGCTTGAGACACTACGAGTGCAGAGGACAGCTACCCTGCAAGATACGGCACTCGGGTACCTTGCTTTTCTTTCTGCTTCCTGCTACCTAGGTACTAAACGTGTTGTTAACGATTTCGCTGCCTTGTTTTCGTAAGGTCATGGCGATGGAAGAGTTTTGCGTGTCATGACGTTTGTTGGAGTGGGCAGTACAACATTGGAAGATGGAGCGGATTACTTGTCTCAACACTCCCCTGCAGACATTTCGGAGTTGGCCAAGCTCTGGAAAATTGCCATATACAGCTTCCTGGAGCCTGTTGCTCTTGATTGTGATGTTGTCGAGGGCCATCTTGCAACAGCTCGCCTCAGTCGACTGCCGCCTCTGGTGCAGGACGGCTGCCTGGTGATGAAAGCCACCAGAGCGACGGTGGAGATGGAGGCGTCATCAGCAACGACTGGCTGCTGCGAGATTGATTGTCTTATCTCCCAGTCTTACGATGATAAACTGGCCGCAGCAACCAGTGATTCACATCCCATCCAATCATCCTGCCAGAGCATCGATCCTGATGCCTTGGTGCGACCGTGGCCCTCTTCTCAGCCACTGTACGGAGTAGTCCCTACTGTAGTCCGTACTTCGTAGCACTGGAGGCGCCGCCTGTCCTCGCTTCTGCTGATGCCCCGCGCCATCATCTGTCCCTCTCCCTCCATCCTCCCCTCCCCACCTCGACACCTGATTGCTGCGACGACACATCGCCAGAACGACCAAGCGAGCCCGCGAAGCAAGGCTGAGACGATCGAAGAATCGAGCCCGGAGCCGCGCCAACAGCCACCACCGAACGGGCAACACGAGCTCCCCCCCGGCCAAGGAATGGAGGGCCAGGACCGGGAGACTGCCGTGCCTGCTAGCGCCCAGCATGGCGTCGACCCCGCGCAAGCCAATGTCGAGGCTCGGTCTGAGTCTCGTGAGCCATTATTAGCCCAGGGCGCCATGCCGCTGGGTGGTGTTGTGCCGGGACCGGCTGGACCAGCTCCAGTTCCCGCTCCAGCTCCCGTTGCATCGACGACCGCGCCCACCGGTCAGGCCCCGAGCCCAAGCCAGAGCCAGCGCCAGAGCCGGAGCCAGTCGGGTCACGAGCAAACGGCGGCGTCGTTGCGCGTGCCTCACTTCGTCGCTCCCTCATCCTACCTGCGCTTCAAGACGTCGCACGGCACCGCCATGGCTGCCGCTCCCGCTGCCGCCGAAGCACACCCTCCGAGCCCCCTCGACAAGGAGCAGCTGCAAGGCCTGGTTTGTCTCCTCATCATCCCCCCTGCCGTGGACGTCGCTGCAGCCTCTGCTCGGTGCTTGACCCGACATGACGTGGCTGACGCTGCTGGGTACAGAAAGCGATTCGCGATTTCCTCAAGGTCCGCACGAGCTACGATGTCTTGCCCCTGTCGTTCCGCCTCATCGTTCTGGATACCGATTTGCTCATTAAGAAGAGTCTCAATATCCTGACTCAGAACGGTACGTCACAGCCCTGTGCCATGAAGAGACCTCCCGAGACGACCATGCTGACGTGCAGTCTACAGCTATTGTGTCGGCGCCTCTGTGGGACTCAGTCACGTCTCGGTTCGCCGGGATCCTGACGTCTACAGACTATATCAACGTCATTCAGTACTACTGCCAGTTCCCCGACGAGATTAGCAAGCTGGGCCAGTTTCGACTGAGCAGCCTGAGAGGTACGCACGGCCGATCCCACTCTAGACGCCTAGAGCGTACTTCAACAGGCAGCGCTGACAAGTCTTCGTGAACAGACATCGAAAAGGCCATTGGCGCCATCCCCATCGAAACCGTCTCCGTCCACCCCTCCCGACCGCTATACGAGGCCTGCCGCCGCATGCTCAAGACGCGCGCGCGGCGTATCCCACTCGTCGACGTCGACGACGAGACCGGACGAGAGACGGTCATCTCCGTCATCACGCAGTACCGAATCCTCAAGTTCATCGCCGTCAACAACGAGCACAACACGGTGATGCTCAAGAAGTCCGTTCGCGAAGTACACCTTGGCTCCTACACCAACTTGGCCACAGTGCACATGAACAGCACCGTCCTGGACGCCATCCACATGATGGTCGACCGCAACATCAGCTGCATCCCCATCGTCGACGCCGAGAACCGGGTGCTGAACGCGTTTGAGGCGATTGACGTCATTCCGTGCATCAAAGGCGGCGCCTACGAAGAGCTGGACGGCACCGTCGGCGAGGCGCTCTGCAAGCGACCAGACGACAGCCCGGGAATCTACACTTGTGGCGAGGGAGACAGGCTCGACTCGATATTCGACACGATACGAAAGAGCCGCGTCCACCGGCTGATTGTGGTCGACGACGACAACAAGCTCAAGGGCATCATCTCGCTCTCGGACATTCTCAAGTACGTCCTGCTCTACGGCGAGGAGGATGGAGGCCACCGATCATGAGCAGACGCTGCACTGGTTTCGTCATGACGCAACAAAGGCCAAGTGGACTTTGGCTGAGCCCAAGACCAAGTGCTGGTAGGGTGCGAGAAATGCATGTTCTGAGGCGTACCGGGAATCTGAATGGTCAAAATACCAAAGGTGTTGGCATAGGTAACATGTCGCCACTTCATGATAGACTACTGGGTGGCAGAAGAATGGTAATCTGTGCTTTGCTACTGTTTCCCATCAACCTCTGGAGAGGCCCTCGAAGTGTCTGCGGCAAAGGAAGGGAATCGGGGCAATATTTGGACAGAATAGCTGCTTGAGAAACGCCATCTCCAAACCCCCCGGACCTGCACTATCGAACGAGGATGCCTGTTATGCTTGCCCTTTCGCCTCCCCGTCGCTCACGATTGAGGATCGAGGCTGAAGGAATTCACTGGAAACTGGTTGATTGCGTCCCGCGCAAACCGACATGATCCCAAGCGAACGGCTGGACGTGACTGACGGCGCAAACGGCATGCTGCTTCTCTTTTTTCTTGGTCAGGGCTTTCCCAGCGAGAACCAACTGCCGACATGAAGCATACCTTGCCTTGCAGTACTGGGCAACAAGCTGCCCATGCTACTTCCCTTCCGTCAACCGCGATGACGCACTCTAGGAAGCGACCAAGGGCCTCGGTCCCAACACGTGCTTCAACTCTTGGCCTCGTTCAACATCGAAAACCACCTCCCCGATGCAGACTTATGCCAG
Source organism: Tolypocladium paradoxum (assembly GCA_002916505.1). Classification (NCBI taxonomy): domain Eukaryota; kingdom Fungi; phylum Ascomycota; class Sordariomycetes; order Hypocreales; family Ophiocordycipitaceae; genus Tolypocladium; species Tolypocladium paradoxum. The sequence continues at coordinate 18,131 of PKSG01000759.1, forward strand.
AATCTCAGCTCCATCTCCAGATACAACCGGCGTTGCGATATCCCATGGCTCGACCACCGCGGCTGGCTGCGTCCCAGTCTTCACATCAACTTGCCACCCACGATGCGTTTGTGCCTCGGCGGCTACCCCCGTCAGCGAGTTCCGTCTCCCTTGCCTTCCACCACAGCGCCAGCGTCCACAGCCTGTTGGCCCAAGGGTCGAGGGTGCGCAGCAGTGGGACGTGGACGACGAGCAGTGGAGAGTTGGGTTTCCTTAGCGACACGGACGAGGTGGAGGATCGGGCAATATATATCCACGAGTACAACCGGCTGGCCAAAAAGGTACGGTATCCGAGGCTCTGGGCCATGTCCGAGTGTGTCCTCTCTGGGTGGCAGTTCACGGCTGACTGGCGGCGCAGCACGGCGTGAGGCGGCTGGTGGTCGATGACTTCAGCGCCGAGCAACGAGTGAGCGAGCCCCCTTCAACGCGGTGCGCTCGTCTATCAGCCTATTCTGACAATGCCTCCCAGAGCGATGTTGTACGAAGCCCCGAAAAGCGAGGATGGCTTCACCGAATCCTCCGGCCAACGCCCAGCCGGCCTGCTCCCCAGACCTCCAACCCGCCTTGTCAACTCCAACCGCGCCACAGACGCAGCGTCTCTGACTTCGCTCACATGCTTCACCCTCGCCGAGAGCCTCTCAAGATGGTCGACATCCAAGACATGGTCCGACTGAGCGGCAAGAGCATGCTGTACTTGCCTCAAGAGTATGCTCCTAGCTGTTTGATACTGCCGACATGCATCCGCGCCACGGCACAGCACCTTGCGCAGAATGTAACCACTCGGGGGATATTCCGAATCCCTGGATCGGTGAGGATCGTGTGTGCCTTGTTCAACCACTACTGCTACACGGACAACGGTGGCCATGACATCGCGAGTACGGTTCGTTGCGCCAACCTCCCGCTCCACATTCCCTACTCTGTGCACGACGTGGCGTCGACATTCAAGCGTCTGTTGTCTGTCCTGCCAGGCGGCATTCTTGGATCCCTCGCACTCTTCGACGCCCTCGTCGCCATCCACTCTCAGCTCAACGGCGAGCCCGAGTTTCCCCGAACGAAACAGACCAAAATTCGCGCCAGACTTATTGCCTTGGCCATCGGCACCATCAAATCCCAATTCCGCCGGGAGCTGATATGTGCCGTATTCGGGCTCCTGAGCTTGATTGGCCGCGTCTCTGAGGTGACGCCGCGGGAAGACGAGGACGGGCGGCCGCTCCCGACAGGGGACTTGATGGGATACAGCGCGCTGGGCATCGTCTTCGGGCCGCTACTGGTCGGAGGCCTGCTGGATCAATACTCGATGAAGCTGGCGACACCGAGCTCGGGCATGCTCCTGTTCCCCCTGAGCCCCAGGGGACTTCGCCGCGGCCGACGCAGAGCCAAGGCGGAGGAAAGCCAGTCCGACCCCCCGACGGTCAACAGCATTTTGGTTGCAAACACCATTGCGGAAATGCTCATTGCCAATTGGCGCGACGTTGTCCGCCAGATGAAGTCTCTCGGCACCCACCACCGCAAAGACGTGTCTTCTATCGACTTGCGAAGCAACTCGTTGCGACCATCCGCTTCAGATTTTGCGATTAAAATGCCACGAGATATGGATATAGCCAGGGCAAAGTCGAAAGGTGATGGCGCCGATGCCGACGGTAGCCCCGAACCAGACACGCCAACAATGGGGGTGAAGAGACGGCTATCAAAGTCTTTGAAGAAGGCTGCCTCGAATAAGTTGCTGCCGAAGATGAGCATGGGTGCCTTGAGCCCAACGAGAGAAGAGAGCGTAGCAGATGGGGAGTCGACCGAGGACAGGTACCCGTCTGGGCAAGATCAGGAGCTGCCGTCGATTGATTTGAAACTCCAATCATCCAAGCCAGCAGAGACAAGCGCGATGTCCGAGACGACCATAGACCCAAAGCCACAGAGTCGTGAGCGGGTCTCGGTTGGACAAGGCGAAGCACCCGCCCCAACTGACAATGGGGAGAGGCCGCAGCTGTCGCAGCCTCAAGTGGATGAAACGACTCTGGATCCTGCACAGGTGTACCTTGACAGCGTTCCTCCACGGGTATCTTCGAGATCAAGGCACGAACACGACAGCTCAGATACGACTCACACGATCATGTCGTACATAGTTGGCGACATGACCGGACTCTCACCGATCCCCATCAAGGATCGCCTCTCCAAAGGCTCGGGGACACGCCGGCGTGGCAGGACGTCGAACAATCCCGGCTCATACGACGGCTCGGAAGACCCTCCAGCTCCTTTGAGTCTCTCAAACCATGGGCATGCAGCATATTCGCCAAGAACATTGAGCCCAGAGAGTCGTAGGTCTCGACTCACCAAGATGCTCTCGTCACCCAGGCAAAGTCGAAACCAGGTAGCTGTGCCCGACGCCAAGCTCGGGATAACGCCTCCTTCTGTGGCACAGGGGACAGAAGATGACGCCAGAGGAGAGAACCCGAGCGCGCGCCAGGACAGGCGCAGATCCAAAACGACGGGTGCGAGCCAGCGGACGACACAGAACAGCCCCGAGGATGGAACTCACTGCAAAAGTCTCAGCAGAGAGGCTGGGCCTATGGCAGAGCCCATTCCAAGAGGCTCGATTGACAGCACGCCTGAGCACTTTTACCAGGCGATGGGCGTGCGGCAGCATCATCATCATGGAGAGAGGAGGGAGGCCGCGAAGAGCTCGCACTCTGGCGGCGAGCCATAGGACGACTTGCCACCTGCCCATATCGTCCCTGGGAGCAACAACAGGACGTCTCGGATGCCAGACAGCGATGCCTTTCCCGGCGGCGCCGGCTTGATGAGATATCCCGGCCTAGGACAAGCCTACACAACTGTGCCAGACGAAGCCCAGCGAAACCAGGCGCTGCGCCTGGAACATGACGCATCAGACGGACAAGACATGTCGGAAAGACGGCCGCGAACCTCTAAATCCCACGGCTACTTGCGGAGCAAGGTCAGGGTTACGGTGCAGTCACCCTCAAGGTCCAGTAGCTCCGAGGCTCTCAGCAAACGGGGGTCTGTGAAGGCCATGGCAGCTTTGTTCGAGAGCCAGGACACGGCGCCGAGCAAGCCACCGTCGCCGGGCAAACCACCGTCGCCGGGCAAACCACCATCGCCGATCAAGCGCCTGGGCGTAGATGGAGGGATTTGGATACAGGCAGCGCCGAGCTCCCCCTGCAAGTGCGGCCGACAGCCTCCGCCAGGGCCGGTTTGGTTGCGATCCAGTTCGGACAAGTCGCCGGAATCGGCCAGCGGAGAGGAGATTTCAAGCCACTCCCCAATACCGACACAAGATGAGCGGGAGACGCCTGCCGTTGTCAATGTGGCATCCTCCGTGGCCGCTGCAGCACAAACCGAGGAGCAGCAGCGACAGGATGAGATATTTGGGAGGTCAAGTCAGGTCGGCACTAGCAAGTCGATGCCGGCGTTGAAGTCGTCGGACGCTGGGATATCGGCTCACGAGAGCCTCAGGCCGGTGCCGAGCCTGGGCACCATGGTCCCTTACCGCGAACAGCCGCCAATCGCGCAGCATTTGAACCGTCCTCGGCCGTTGTCGACGCCATCCCCAGCGCCACACATGACGTACGAGTTTCCCATCTTCGACACTGTGCCGCCGGGGCCTGCAACGCGCCCTCGAGGCACGACAATGCTGTACTCGCAGATACGAAACCTGCAACGCCACCTAGGTGCCAAGACGGAGGAGGCGTCGCAGCTGCGACGACAGCTCGAGGCTCAAGAAGACACTGAAGTGGGCACGCTGAGCGAGCAGTTGAGGGCGGCCAACCGGGACTTGTCGATGTGGAAAGAGAGAGCCGAGTCGGCAGAGAAGAGAGTCAAGGTGTTTGAGCGGTTCACGACACGGCTGAGGACCATCAGAGACACCCTTTTTCATGAGAGGCAGCGACGCACAGACGAGGATGTGCCATCAACGCCGACGCCCACGCGACGTTCTGCCTCGGAGGGTGGCGATGGGGTTCGCACAGCGGACGACAGGGACTCGGCCCGACCAGGCTCGAAGGGCCGGAGGGCAGCCAGCGGGCAACCCACCGGCGGTGAAGGCAGCGACGACTCTGCAAGGACGGAGGATGCCGGCGTCGTTGCAGCGAGGATCAGGAAATGCCTGCGGAGCCAGTTGCAGACGGCGGCGGCACACGACGGGACGTTGGATAGCCCGCCTTCTGCGCTTGCGAGGACAATGGGGGGAGACGGGGCATCGAGCCCCCGAGGGCACGAGCGGATGGATATCATGGGTGGTGCAGAGAGGGTGTGGGCGGTGGCAGTAGAGCTATTACGAATGGAAGACGATGGGGTCATTTGAGTGCGCGGGAGTCACGGGGCGGTGGAATGACTGGACGGTAGTTGCGACTGCGAATGTCGGGGCGAGGACAGCAGGGCGCAGAGGTTGAGAGGATGTCAACATGATAGTGAAACATACTTTGAGTAGGATATTAATGCGGCAACACGGCAACACGGCAACACGAACCGCGACGAGCAGACGCGGCGGGAATCGACATGTCCGTCTGAGAAGCCAAGCCGTTGAAGATGCTGATTCGCGTCCATTGAATTGTGTTTGCTGGGAGGCTAACCACAGGGCCCAAAGGCGGTTCAACGTTTCGCAGAAATGAGTGACGAGGAGGCTTGGTGGCGGAAACGGCGCTCGGCGACCGGGGCCTCCGGCACTTGGGCGGCGGGCCCGGCTCCGGGTCTCCCGCGCCGGGCCCGACGGAAAGGTCACAAGGCTGCTGGGCCCCGGTGGCTGCCCATGTCTCATGGCGGCGTCCCGGGGCGGCATCCGCCGTCGACGGGCCGAAGAGGGTTGGCGCCGTGGAGTCTGACGCGCCTGGATCGCGGCCCGTCGAGTTTTGCTTGCGTCGGTCGACCAGCGGGCTCATGGGCCTAGCCTGTGGCCTCGACAAGAGGGACCGCGCGTCTCTCGCCGGCGCCAAGAGGGACACGCCCTGCCTGCTCGAGCGGCGACGCATCATGGCCTGCACTGGGGTAGTAGAGACAACATGCATACGAGCAGGGCTGGGATCGACACGGACGGGAAACGGAGAGTATCTGTTTCCCGCGCGGCTGAACAAACGCGGCCAGCGGCCTTGTACTATGCCCGGCGCCGCGTGTTGCAAAAGGCCCGAAGCCCTCGTCAGGGAGCCGGGGTCGACAGGGCATTGGGATGCCGATGCGATATTAATGCCGCACTTTGTTTCTGCGTTTGAGCTCTCGCTCGAGCCGAGCCCAGGATTCCGCAAGCGAGGTGCTGAGGATGCAAGGCTGGTGTGGCGTCTAGACGAAGCCATCTCGACGCCGCGTCGCACCGGGAGGGCGCATGGCGCTCCTCGAAACAACTCGCCAGCCAAGGCGGCTGCTCCAGTGGCCAGGTCGCTGTCGTGCTCGTATGGCTGACCACGGTCGCGCCAGCATCGCGACTCCAGCCATTGCCACCTCCATCTGCTGTCCAATACAACGAGCGCTCACGCGGTATGGAGTAGCCGCAACCGCAGCAACCCCAGGTCCCCCGGTCGGCGGCGGCGTTTTGTGGGACGCCCGTCATCTCGAAACCCGTCCTAGATCTGTATCTGGCAGGTCGATTCATGCCGGCCAGCATTTCGTTTGCGGGGGGCCGGCATTTGAGGGCGGGGGATGCGCGATTCGGGCTGCGATGGCCAGAACAAGCAACCAAAGATAGAAACCTTGCCCCTGCAATGCGCACCGAGTACGTACGATAAAGGAGTTGATAATGGTGCCTGCACCCTCCCCGCAGCCCCTCCACAACTTCATTTTCGAGTTCGAGCAGGTGCTCAGAGGCCAGGTGCCTATCGCGAGATCGGGTCCTGCAGGCCTGCTGACGTGCCTCGAGTCGCGGTCGGTGCGAGCGGCCGTGGCATCACGGGTGCGCCCGAATGGGGAAGGTTACCCGATCTGCTGGCCCGTCCGACCTGCTCAACACGGCAAGGATCTGGGGTTGCCGATTGTGTCATGTACGAGTAATGGCCCGTGGATGGTTGCTGCTTGCTTGCGGATTGCTCTGCGGGCTGTGCGCCGGTTGACGAGAGGCGAGGGTCGATGGACAAGAGATAATGGGACGACGTTCCCGGCCGTCTCTTGGCGAGAGAGAAGTTTGAGACTCATGATCGCCGGCCAAGTCCGTTCACCTTCTTCACAACTCTCCTTGCCCATACTCCTCCCCAGCCAGCCAGTGGCAAGCCGGTAGTTGTTGGAAGAGCGGCGTAGCGAGACAAGACAGAAAGAAGCGAGACGGTTGCGTGTCCGTGTCTGCCCGAGTCGTCGCGACGATGAAGTCGCTTGCCGTCCTGTCGTCCCTCCTGGCCGCTGCCTCGGCGGTGGCCGTCACCCCGACGCCGACCAAGGTCTCGTACGACGGCCACAAGGTCTTCCGCGTCCAGGTCGGCGCCAAGCCCCAGAGAGTCTCCGACATCATCTCCAAGCTGGGCCTCACCGTCTGGCAGCCCCCGTCGCGCAAGGGCGCCTTTGCCGACATCGACGTGGCCCCCGACATGCTCGACGCCTTCCACCACGAGGTCCAGGGCCTGAGCGTGGAAATGATGCACGAGGACCTCGGCCAGTCGATTGCCAACGAGGGCGTCTGTGACGCCTATGCCGGTAGGTCTTCTCCTCTCCTCCTCTCCCTTTCTGGCTTTGTCGTCATGCTCGATGAGGCGGAGAGAGAGATGAGCTGGAAATGACTGACAGCAAACAGAGGGCTCGGCCAACGCCACCTGGTTCAACTCGTACCACCCGTACAAGGACCACCTGCAATTCCTCAAGGACCTCCAGTCCCAGTACCCCGGCAACTCGGAGATTGTCACGTCGGGCAGCTCGCTGCAGGGCAACGCCATCACGGGCATCCACTTCTACGGCAGCGGCGGCAAGGGCAGCAAGCCGGCCGTCGTCTTCCACGGCACCGTCCACGCCCGCGAGTGGATCGCGTCCATGGTCGTCGAGTACTTTGCCTACGTCCTGCTGAGCGGCTACCAGACGGACAACACCATCAAGAGCCTCGTCGACCAGTACGACTTTTACCTGTTCCCCATTGTCAACCCGGACGGTAGGTCCAGACCCAGCGCCCCGACACTCACCTCGCTCGCTCGACCACCAGCGTAGAGCTGACGTTTCCCAGGCTTCATATTCACGCAGACCACGAACCGCATGTGGCGCAAGAACCGCCAGCGCACCTCGCGCAGCAAGTGTCTCGGCCACGACATAAACCGCAACTGGCCCTACAAGTGGGACGGCAGGGGCTCGTCGACCAACCCCTGCGCCGAGGACTACCGCGGCGAGAGCGCCGGCGACGCCCCCGAGACCAAGGCGCTGTCCAACTTCCTCAAGCAGGTCAAGGGCTCGCAGGGCCTCAAGCTGTACATTGACTGGCACTCGTACTCGCAGCTCTTCATGACGCGTAAGCATCTCCCCCTCGAGATGATGAAGCGACGTTGCTCGCGCCCGGTCCCTGGTGTGAGTGGCATCAGCAGCTGACAGTGTTGCGCGACCAGCATACGGCTACACCTGCAAGGCCGTGCCCGACAACGACGACGACTACCAGCGGCTCGCCGCCGGCGCCGTCGACGCCATCCGCGCCGTCCACGGCACCAGCTTCAAGTACGGCCCCATCTGCTCCACCATCTACCAGGCCGCCGGCAACAGCGTCGACTACGTCAACGACGTGGTCGGCGGCGCCTACACTTTCGCCGCGGAACTGCGCGACACGGGCCGCTACGGCTTCATCCTGCCCCCGGACCAGATTGTGCCGAGCGGCGAGGAGGCCTTTGCTGGCGTCAAGTACCTGCTCCAGAACATTTTGTAAGCAACTGACGGACGGGACGGGACATGTCGTTAAAGGGTATGTAAATAGGGGGAAGGTGTTGCTGTATATGTGAAGCCAAATCGACTCTGCGCTTGGAGGTTTGCCGAGACGGTCCAAGTCATATGTATCGTAGCAGTTGAATGAACGGCGACGTAATCGGCGACAGAATTGTGCAGCACCACGTCGCGAAGCACAGAGACGGGCATCAATCATGGCGGTTCATTAATGGCATATCAATGTCGCTACGTGTCTTTCAGCGGTGCAGCCCGATGCCATTGCAGTTCTTCTTGGTAGAGAGTCGGTCGGTCCGTTCCTAGCCATCGGTGACGAAAATGTCCTTGTGCCGGTGCGTAGCCTCGACGACGGCCGTGCAGAGACCAAAGTCTGGAACGAATGTCAGCCAGATGTTTTACCGGCATAGACATGGGGGATTCAATGTCTGGTTCGCGGTGCATCTTGACAGACGCGCGGCGAAGACGGTCCCGCGCCGTGAAGGAACTCACCAACTCCAGCGCCCAAGTCCCGAGAGCTCAGCACCTTGATTGACAGATCAGGGTTCACCTTGCCAATGATCTGGACGGCGTTTCCGTTGGTCAAGTGCGCGTCCTGCGCCCGCCAACCGTCAGCCCCGAATGTCTCCGCTGCCGAAACTGAGCCAAGAACGCAAACCCACCCGGTTGAGCACGACAGTCACCGTCCCGTCGGCGTCGAGCGTGGCCTGGTCCCCGCGCAGCTGCGTCACCTTGCCCACGATGGTGACAAGCCGGCCGACGAAGCTGTCCAGGTACTGGGCCGTGATGCGCGGCGAGGAGAGTTGCTCGGCCATGGTGATTGGGTGCGCTCGGCGGAGAGTATGTGTAAGCTGCAACGACTGGAGCGGCAATGCAAACGATGGATGCAGTTCGTTGGATGTTGGCAGGCTGACGTTTGGCTGCGTGCTTGACCCCCGCCGCGTTTCGCGCCCGCGACGCTGGACATCGCGTAGTCACGTGATGAAGGGCACCGCCATCACCTGACCCGAGTCGCGATGTATGCACCAGCCTGCAAGCAAGCAGCAAATCACCAGTCATGGCACGCCTCCATCTGCAACATAGCCTGTCGCAGGCTCGGGATCGAGATGGCCGGTGAAGCTCCATCCTTGCCGTCTGTCGTGCCTATGATGCCACGGCGACGATATACGAGCATGCCCCTTGATGTTCCTGAGTGTGCCAGCACCTCCACCATGACGAACTGCATGGGCATGCTGGGCCGCGACCAGGGTGTCTTGACGCCTCGCCATGCGGCGTTGATGCGCTTGCAGCAGGCGCGGTGTCGCAAGATGAGGAGGCTGTCGCCGGAGCAGGGAAGTTTGTCGACGAGGCACACAGACGGGGTGCTCGGTGTCCAATGCTCCGCTCGACTGGCCCGCTCGCCAATGCTCAATGGCAGCTTGAGAATCAGCCGGAACTCGCACCGACGATTGAGTGCTCCGTCTGTCCCGGGAGATTCCCATGGTGGCGCCATGGATAAATGTCCGTAGCCCAGGTCGTGGGCGATGAGAGTTTGCCGCCGCCACCGCCGCCACGATGAGCATCAGTGCACGGACAGGACAGTCGACACTAGCCACAATTGCTCCTCAGATGGCCTGAGCTCCAGCAGAGCTCGGGAACTTCCTCGACGCAGCCCTGTGCATGCCTGCGTTGGCACAGTGTGTACGCACTGGACCAGAGCTGCACCATCCAAGGAACCTACCTAGTCGGTGCTTTTGCAAAGTAATTCCAGGCATCACATGCGGCCTCGACAGCCTGGGACTCGCGGGCTGGCAATAAAGTTTGGCCAGAGCTCCCCGCGATAGCCCATCGGTCCACCGTCGACAGAGCGGCCTCACCAGTCGCCAGCACCGCAGCCGAGACTCGAGCCACCGGCGGGGGCCAGACAGCCAACTGCGACGCCACCAGCCGCCGAAACCGTCCCACGACGAACGGCGGCCGCTGCAGCCAATGGGGCAGAGGACATGCTGGCCGACGATTGCCTTGGTCGAAGACGTGCATGTCGCCGTGCAGCAGCGGCAGCGGCAGCACAAGCACCAGCACCAGCACCAGCAGCACCAGCAGCACCAGCAGCACCAGCACCGACCGGGGCCGCTTGCACGAGGGACCCGCAAGGTTTCGCCTTTGCAGCAGGTTGACGAGCTGCTTCTCCAGCTGCCGAGAGGCTCGTCAATCTAACAGGACGAGCGCGGCCGTTTCCACATTCCGCCTGGCCCCGACGCCATGCCCGCCTCTACCGGCCAGCTGTGGCAAGCTTCGCCAGCCCCCCCCCCCCC
>PKSG01000762.1:0-34229 GCA_002916505.1 Tolypocladium paradoxum
GCCTTCGCCCTCCCCGCGAGCCCGAGCCCCGGAGCGCCGACGGCGACGGCCGCGCGGACCACGACGGCCGCGAGGCTCACGACGACGAGGAACGCGACGACGAGCTCCCCGACCTCCCCGACCTCGGGCAGCTTCGGCGTCGACTACGGCGCCTACAACCGCCCCCTCGATGCCGCGAGCCGCGAGCCCGTCTCCCTCGACGAAATCGCCGCCTGCCCGCCCGTCGTCCGCACCTCCAAGCCCCCGAGCGGCTTCTCCCCCCTGACGGCCCCCAAGAGCCCCCGGCCCGCCCACCGCAGCTCCAGCCACGACAGCGGCTCCGGCCTGCGCTCCTTTATCCGCAGCGCCTCGGCCTCCCGTCCCTCGTCCCGCGGCTCCCTCAACTCCAAGAATGACGACGCCCGGAGCATCGGCAACCTCTCCGTCGAACGCGGCTCCGCGCCCACCCCCGAGCTCAGGCCCCGCCGCTCCCACGACAGCTGGGGCAGGAAGACGAGCCGCAGCAGCAAGGGCCTCATGTACATGACCTCCAAGGAGCGCCTCCGCGAGCGCGAGTTGGAGCGGAAGCGCCTCTCCGGCGGCGCCCCGGCCGCCGCCACCACCAGCGCCGCTGCCGTCGGACCCAGCGCCGCCAGCATACATGGCGGCGTCGCCGGCGGCGGCGGCGGCAGACCCGACCCCTTTCTCGCCGAGACGCCCATCAAGGAAGAGCCCGGCACCGGCAGCGACAACCCCGGCGCTGGCCCCGCCAGGGAAAGGCCCATGGACAGCCCCAAGCCCATCCCGGCACGGGACTCGAGTCTGCGGAAGCCGGGCGCGCACCGGAAGCGGACCAGCGCGCGCCGGTCCAAGCGGGACAGCGAGGGCGCCGTTGGCGATGCCATCCTCGAGGCCGACGAGCACATCCGCAGCCGCGACGCCGCGGGCAAGGGACACGGCCGCTCGGCGTCGGATGCTGGTCTCGGCATCGCGGGCGCCAAGTCGTTCCTCCTGGGACCCGACGAGGTGGCCACGCCGCCCCAGGCCACGGCGTCCGCGAGCCGCCAGGTGCGCGAGAGCGGCCGCGTCGACGACTACGGCGTGGGTGGCCGCACCGCCGAGTACGACGACGACGACGACGGCGCCCCGTTTCCCGCCGTCTCCAGCGGACGCCGGCGCTCCGAGCACAGCGCCGAGCGCAGCAGCAGCCGTCTCTCGGGGCGGCTCAGCCCGGGGCCCAAGGAGGCCCTCAAGCTCAAGCGCAGCAGCTCCCGGCTCAAGCGCCTCTCCGCCGGCCCGCGGAGCCCCCGGAGCGAGTCGCGCGCCAGCGTCACGTCTCCCGATCCGGCCCAGGCATCGGTCCCGGCGGGCTACGAGCGACCCGACTCGGCCGACTCCATCGACGACGCCGTCGAGTCGTACCTCTGCTCGCCGCGCTTGTCTCAGAAGATTCGGCACCCCCAGACGGGCCGTGTCATTTCCTTTTCCGAGGTGGGCGACGCCAACGGCTCGGCCGTCTTCTGCTGCGTCGGCATGGGCCTGACGAGGTACATCACCGCCTTTTACGACGAGCTGGCCCTGACGCTGAAGCTGCGGCTCATCACCCCCGATCGACCCGGCGTGGGAGACAGCGAGTCGTACTCGGACGGCACGGCCACGCCCCTCAGCTGGCCTGGTGAGTGCCGCAGGTTGATTCCCTGATGGCCAAGTCATGTTGCTAACGGGTGCTCAGACGACGTCTACGCCATTTGCCAGGCGCTCAAGATTACCAAGTTCTCCATCCTTGCCCATTCGGCGGGCGCCATCTACGCCCTCGCGACGGCGTTGCGCATGCCGCAGCACATCCGCGGCAGAATCCACCTCTTGGCCCCCTGGATCCCGCCCTCCCAGATGAACGTCTTTGGCACGTCGCAGAGCATGCCGCCCACCAACGCCATCCCGACGTCTCAAAAGATCCTCCGAGCGCTGCCCACGCCCATACTGAAGGCGGCCAACTCGAGCTTCATGACGGCGACGAGCAGCTCCATCACGAGCTCCCTGCCCAAGAACCCGCGGCGAAACAGACGAAAGGCGGCCCACGGCAAGGAGGCCAGCGGCACGCCGAGCCGCAACGCCACGCCCATGCTGGACAAGGAGAACATTGGGTACGGCGTCTACGGCAAGGATGCGAATGCACCGTCACAGCAGCACGCCGATGGCGGCCTCGAGTCACCCACCGCGACGGAGAACATGGACCGCATGCACCCGCCTCGGGGCGCCATAAACGGCAGCTCGGCGGTCCTCGCCGCGGCGGCCGACGCCATGGCCGACAAGGAGCGCCAGATGACGTACGACACGCGCCTGACGCACGCCATCTGGGAGCTCGCGACGACGGGCGCCAACCCGGCCGTCGACCTGCTCGTGTGCCTCGAGCGGCGGCACACCATCGGCTTCCGCTACGTGGACATCACGCGGCCCGTCGTTATCCACCACGGCAGCCGGGACACGCGCGTGCCCGTCGAGAACGTCAAGTGGCTGGGCAAGACGATGCGGCGGTGCGAGGTGCGCGTGCTCGAGGGCGAGGGCCACGGGCTCATGGCGAGCGCGGGCGTCATGGGCTCCGTGCTCATGGAGATGAGCAAGGAGTGGGAGGACTGGATGAGGGCGACGGGCGCCGACGGGCGCAAGGACCGGGAGAGGGGGCGGAGGGGGACGCTCAGCGGCCGGTGAGCCGACGCGTGTCTGCCGTTGACGAGACCGAGGGGAAGGGAGAGCGACATGACGGGAGTATGGCGCTCGGGCCGGGATCGAAACCCGACTTGTTCTTGTCTGGCTAACACGACACGCTGCAACAAGGAGATGCCCAAGCCTCACCTTGGGCCGGCAGGCGTGTTGTGCGATACGGGTTGGATACCGCCGGACCTGGAAGCCGACGTTTTCGGTGGAGGTCACTGTTTTGCTCATTCTGGGGCATCGTTGTATGCCGCGCGGAGGGAGGGTTCCTGGGGCATGACGCGCACAAAAGGGGGAGAGGCGGATGCGGTGTTGGATAGGTAGGCAGGCAAGGTACTAGGTTCTGCTACGGCTGGCGGGTCTGGGTGATGGATGGGGCATCCGGATAGAGTAATGTCTTAATTCGCACGTTTGGACAAGCCTGCCGCTCTACTATACGCGTCCCTGTCGGTGTGGATGCTGTCATGTCGTGGCTGGACCGATCAAGACGTCTCATGCCTCGGCCAGCACGCGCGTCCAGTCAAACTTGCGCCACCCCTTCCTCCACGCATCCACCCTCGCGTCCGCCCTCGCCCACCGGCCTTGCTTCTTGACCACGTGCGGCTCTGCGCCGACGATGCCCCCGATGACCTCGCGCGCGAACAGGTCCCCCCTGGGCCAGCGGTCCGCGTCCTCGACGACGTGGCCGAGGCCGCCGTCGAGGCCGAACCACACGTGGAAGTAGGGCATCTCGCGGGCGAGGGAGCGCCGGAACGCCATGCGGCCGAGGCCGTTGCGCGCGCGGGCGGCCGTGTCGATGACCTTGGGGTGCTGCGACCACTCCTCGCCGGCCGACAGGAACGCCTCCCTGAAGTAGGCGGGCGCGGTGGCGCCCTCGGCGTAGGGGATCGGGGCGGCCACCATGGCGGCGTGCGCGCGCCGGTGCGGCGGCGCCGCCGCGTTTTCGTAGAAGACGACGTCGCGGCCCTGCTCGTGGTACATGCGCGTCAGGCTCTTCATGAAGTTGCGCAGCTCCTCCCACTCGTCGTCGTCGCACTCGAGCAGGTTGCCCCTGTGCGCGACGGGCACGATGACGGCGCCGCCCTCGCTGACCTCTGGCTCCGTCGCCAGCGTGAGATAGGCGCGCGTCCCGAGCGCGACGACGGGCGCGACGGGCGGCCGCCCCGTGTCCTCGTGGTGGCAGAGCGCGCAGTTTTCGAGCATGCGCCTCGTCTTCTGGAACTCGCCGACGGCCATGTTCTTGAGGTTGATGTCGCTCTTGTGCACGCGCCTGGCCAGCTTCTCGGCGTTCTCGTCCATGTACTCGAGGTCGTCGTCGAACTTTGCATCCTTGGCGATGCGCTCGGCCAGCCGCAGTCCTTCGCCGCCGGCCTGGCCCTTTGTCCGCCGCTCCTCTCTGACCATGTCGTCGATGGACATGTCGGTGTTCTCCTCGACCGTTCCCCTCTCGCGCCCGCGCCTGGTGTCGACGGCCTTTACCTCGCCACGCGTGCCGGCGAGCTGACGGCTGTCCATGACGCCGAGAACCACGGCCTCGGGTGCTGCCGCGCGTGCGGCATTTGCTGCTGCGGCACGGTTGTACTCTTCTTCCAGCTGAGCGGCGTTGGGCGCGCGACGGAGCCTGGCCTTCATCATCTGCGCACGGAGTCGGTTCAGTGCAGTCTGGTCCATGGCGGGCGCTTCCTCTGGTATGACTGTGCCTTGTTCAGGCTCTGGAGATGGCTGTTTTGCCGGTTGTTTGCGCAGTCGCTCGCGGTATAGCTCGCCCGTCGGCTTCTCCCTCTCGCGGTATCCCTCTCCGTAGATCCTTCTCCGCTCCAGCTCGTTCTTCTCCTCTCGCGCGTCGTCAAAGTCTTGCAGGCTTCCGAAGCGCTCCTCGGCCACATCGTCCACCGACCGTCCACTCTCCTCCGCCGCGGTGTACACTGCCCTGAGTTTCGTCATGCGCCAGGATGAGCCTGCATCGCCGAAGGCGTAGTCGACCGTCCGCTGGGAGGGAGGTTGCGGCTTTGCAGGAGCGGCCCCTTCATTCAGTGCTTGCAGGTGGTCGTTGTTGAGCTCTCGCCGGTGGATGACGCGTTTCGATGCCTCCGGCGGAGGCGACTTGGGTTTGTTACGACCAGGTCGGTGGACGTGCTCGAATGGCAGAGCGGATGGCGCCGTCATCCACGCATCTCGTTCAAGCGGCTTGGAAGATTGCACTGCGTTCTCGCTCGATGGCTTCTCGTCGTCGGGTTGCGGCAGGTCTTCCTTGGGGTCAGATGTCTTGTGATGCCCGTCATCGTGAGGGCTCTGTCGCGATCGGTGGTTGCTGTCGCCGTCGCCGTCGCCGTCGTCGCGCGAATGGCGGTTCCTCTTGTGTCTGTGGCCGTCATCGTCGCCGCCCCGATGCCTTCTATGACGGTGCCCGTCCCTGTCCCTGTCCCTGTCTCCATCTCTGTCCCGCGCCTCGTCGTGCCGATGGTGATGGCGGTGTTTGTGATGGCGACGCTCCTCGCGACGCCGCTCCGATCTTTCGCGCTCTGCCTTCTCGGCGGCGAGCGTCCTCTCAAAGTCGTCAAGACCGTCCATGGCGCAAGCACAACGTTGATGTTCGGCGCAGATGATTGGCACCGGGCAGAGCGAGGTGCGACAAGGCGAACGACGCGCTGTTGGGGTTGAAGTGATGGAAGCTACGGATACGAGTACGTCAGACAGCTCAAAATACGGTAGGTAATTAGGGCCCACTCAAATTAGCTCTGCCCAGTCGAGCCGACAGGGACGGCGCAGTGCGAGTACGAGCGCCGGTTCCCAACACCAGCGGAAATGGGCAACGGAACCGAGTACAGATACAGCCTGGAGGACTTCCACCGGGCTATTTGCTTGCTCATGCTTGCCTACACGCGACGCAAGGCGGTGCATCGGGACGTCCTTGCGAAGCGCGTAACACCGGAATCGACGACGGCATGCCTTGAGGGGTATTGCTTGCCCAGCGAGGCCATCCCGGCCTTTGGCGGCGATGAGGATACCCAACTCAGCCATGTCCTCCATGAGCGCGCCCTGGAGATGGAGAGCTGTGGGAGCCACCGTTTACTTCAAGCATGGAAATTTATAAGTAGGTTGTCCTTGAGTAGCTAGTACTAGGAAGGGCATTATCTGGTTTATAGTCCAACGCGAGGCGGGAAGAAGCGAAACTCTATGAGCCTATTCCCATCCCATAAAGAAGCAAAGCTGGAAGCTGCAGCTCACCCACTTGCGTGGTCTCCCAATTGCAGATTCAATCAGATTTGCTTAACAAACTACAAAACAATACCGGGTACTAGTAGCTAGTGCATATTATTATGAGTTTTACTATGCGTATTACACACACGCATTTCTCTATGTGCACTCGCCAAAAGCCCACCTTTAGGTTTAGATAAGGGGAATATAGGGAATGCAGGGAATAGAGAGGGAGCAAAGGGAACAGAGGGAATAGAGGGAATAGAGGGAGGGAAAGCAGGCACGAAGGCATCACAGGCTCACAGGAACGCACATCACAGGCATCGCCGCCGAAGGCACCCATTTTCAGCTTTGCTGATGCGTATGACAGCCTAACATGTCTACTCCGTAGCATGTGATTGAATCGTTGGTCAACCCCTGTGTTGTTCGCGTTGCTTCGCGGACACGTCAAGCATGGCCGGGTGCGACAAGGCTACGGCCGCGCAAGATGACTCACAAACGCAGGGACATGGGCCTGGATGAGGCTTTGTGAGCCTTCAGCCAGCGAATCACTGGCAAGGCGGTTTGCTATTAAGCACCGGATGGCCAACCATGAGGCCAAGCCACCGGCTTCTGCCACATTGGGGCCATCCCGACTACCCCGCTCGCTTGGAGTACCCACCAACCAATCATTCTTAGCCGCCCCCACGACCTGCTGCCTACCGTATTATTTACGTGGCGCCAACGCCTGCCTTGCAACTCTTCACGACGAAACCAACACCTGTGCGGCTCTCAGCGGCCCTTTGTGTCGGCCAGCCTGAGCGCTGGTACAAATTCATCCCTCTTCACACCCCAGAATCATGGACGGCCGAGTTTCCAAGACGCGGACCCCCCGCTCTCATGTGAAGCTCTCCAAGGCCTCCCAGGAAAAGCTGTTGCACGCTGTTGCAAGCACGGCTGCAGGTATGTGCTTGTCGACGATTCCCTTGATTCATTCACCGCAGAGTTAACTTGTCAGATACAGAACCCCGGAGGCGTAGTGCGAGGCTTCGGGCACGACAGCACTCCACGGACAGTGGGGATCCTGCTGGAATCGTGCCTCCGACCCCTTCCCGCGAACCACAGATCAACACAAGTGCTGGGTTGGTTCCACTGCCATCGGAGCGAGCCGGATTGCCTTGGACGAATGCACAGTCTGGACTTGAGCGCGAGGAAGTAGAGCAGGCTGCCAAGGTAGGACGACGTTCGATCACGCAAGTCAACTGCTAATGGCCCGTGTAGACTGTCCAGTCAAAGCCTTCCAAGCGTCCGTACACCTCATCCCTTGAGCCCAAGGTCGACGGGCCAGCGCAAGCCTCTCCAGCCACGCCGTTGCAGAAACGGCAGGTCGAGGTCGATAGCGACGACAAGGAACACCAACCAAAGCGGGCGCGGTTGACGCGGAAAAACTTGGCTCTCTTCAACGAGATGGGGAAGAAGAAGGGAAACAACAAGGCGTCGGCGTCTGCTCCCCCCAACTCCGCGGTCGAGTCGTCAACAACGAAGACCACCTCAACAACGACGTCTGGTTTTGCCATCCAGGCCCGCGATAACGGGATCCTCGACACCCGTAGCTCCAAGCCTCCCGAGAACCTCGAGGATATCCGTAAGCGACTCGCCAGATCCCGTGCAACCGCTTCGCCCCCCGAATCTAGATTCCAGCACTATGTCAACAGAGTCGAGGGTGCCTGTAACGAAGCGACTATGGTCGTTGAGGTGAGCGAGCATATGTTGAAGCAGTACGACGACAAGCGTTACAAAAGAGCCTTTAACCAGGCATTCACTGGATTTCCAAAAGACGTTGGCTTCAACAATGGCCTGTCTGCTCCGCAACCCGACTTTATCGAGGGTCTTGAGATGGAAGAGTACCGCCCGTTTCCGGTCGACAAGCAAATTGGCGGCGCCGTTCTCTATAAGGATGACCCTTATTCCATGACGTTGCCACATTTGGTCGGGGAGTGGAAGGGACGCGGAAAGGATATGGAAGAGGCGAGGCTGCAGAGCGCCTATGACGGAGCAGCCCTTGTCTATGCTCGGAACCAGGCCCTGTCCTATATCGGGAAACCTGACCCCCCCGGCCGTGCAGAGGTCACGACTTTCACCACGGACGGCACCAACCTCAATATGTTTGCTCATTATGCTACCCCATCGGAGGACGGCGTGCTTGAATACCACCAGTATCCCGTCACGTCGGCAAACGTGAAGAAGTCTTACCAAGAGTTCAAAGACGGCCGAAGAGAGCTCAGGAATGAGCAAGACCACGCGAGGAAAAAGTCGTACGCCCTGAGAGACCAGCTAAAGGAGCACTGGAAGCAGCGTGGCGGTGGCCTCCACCCCATTGCCGAAGGAGCTCCTCCGCCTATTCCTGGTGGCACTTTCGGTGCGACAACCACATACGAAGACGGAAGCGGCTACGTGATAGCCGAGCAGCCCTGCCAGCCGACGCCAGCGGCGTCTTCCGAACCGCGCAAGGCATCAAGCTCCCAGTCACTCCCGCCTGCGGATGACTACATTCCTGGCAACGGCGGCCAGAAACGAAAAGCCTCGTTATCGCGGGGATCCTCCGACGGATCCTCCAACGGATCCTCCAGACAAAAGAGCAAGTATAAGAGCTATTGGAAGAGGGATGCTAAAAGCGGGCGTTACTTCCATAAACATTCTGATGGTGGGGTTACTTGGCTTGATGATGATGATGATGATGATGGCACGGGGCCATGGGCTTGACCGCTGGCATAGTGTGTATTGATGAAGAAGTTCCTCCTGTCTTTGAGCGGTTATGTTTATATACCTATCAGGTGGAAGCATCCGAATTAGGCGAGCATGCAGTCATTACCGCTAGTCATACTATTTTCACGACTCTAGGAATCGCAGGCAATCGCAGGTAATCCCAGGTATTATAAGCAATCGCAGGCATTATAGGCGATCGTAGGCAATCGTAGGTAATTATAGGCAATCGTAGGTATTATAGGCAATCGCAGGTATCGCAGGCAAGCGTAGGCATTAGAGGCAGTCGTAGGTAATATTAGGAAATTATAGGCATTATAGGCAATCGCAGGTATCGCAAGCATTACGGAGGCGTTATAGGCATCGTAGGCATCGCTACTAATAACGCTTACTATTAGCTTTGCATACGCTTATAATAGCAGTCTTCCATAGCATCGGGTATTTTATGAATAATAACCATACACTCTGTCTATGACTCACATGCTAACCGCAGATGCATAAACCCTATTGCCTAATCAACGCCTTTATCACCGCTGGTTTCATCTAGCCCTAGTATAGGAAGTCGGAGGACTAGAGCTCGTCGCGGCACACCTTCCTCCCCCTCTTCTAACGTATTCCTGCTGCTTATTCCTCTAGAGGGCGGCTGGACGTGTTATAGGGTGATTCTGCTTTTCATCTGCGCTTACTTATCCAAGACAAATGCTAGAGGGCATTGCGGTTGAAGTGCTCGAATTGCCTCAATCTGCCAGTCAACGCGAGGCGGGAAGAATGAAACTCAATGCACTAGCCATTATCTCTTCAGAACGCACATATACCATGACCAAAGATACTCTCATATGGTCGTGGTTGAAATCCACTAGCAGCTTCGAGTCCATATTATCATCAACGAAGACGACGAAGATTCTCGTATAGACTCTAGGCGACCTAACAAACGCGCACGGAGCGAAGAGGGTGCTCAATCCTGCCAACTTCCCTGCGGCGCACTCGAAGATAGCACACGAGCGACGAAACCAACTGTCCGAAAGCTTTTGCCGACCCCTTCCCTTAACTCTTCGACCTCGCTTGACCAGAGCGCACTCATGATAACATCACCATCCAAACGGTGATGGGACGCAGACGAAGCTGGGGCAGAGCTGTCTCTGGAGATGACGCGTCGCCCGCATCGAACGGCTACTACTGCAGACGACCGAGACGATTTCAGCGTTGCCTCCACATCCTCATCCAAAGCGTCCAAACAGACCCGCACCTCCTCTCCAACAAAGCAGATTCTCTATGCTGAGCTACAGCGCACGGGCTTCCGCCAATCCAGCTTCGCGTTTGACCTTGAGCCTCCGTCGCTTCAAGCTCTTTGCCGTAGAATATATTTAGTCTCGTAAGTAAGTTAGGTATAGCTTCCTGTTGACTTAAATATTACCCGCGCTATAAGTTTTGTAACCAAGTATATTTCGATAATATATCCGATAATTACTTCTTCCTTTCAACGCGGCCCGAAAATTACCCTGAAGAAACTTCGTCATCGCTCTTTAGAGCACCAGCGAACTTCGAGCCGCAACCGACTGCCCATCCTGACATCAGTTGCAATCCGCAACAATATTTTGGTTTGTCCGACTTCGTCCACCCTCTTGCAGATATTAGCTTACTTTGTGACAGTGAAATGTTGCCTCCCATAGGGGTTTCCATCACTCGAATCAGTCCTCATGGATGGATCCTGGGCTCCTTAATGATCTGCGAAAGGATCAAGAATCCAGAGTCCATACCAGCGAACGCAATAATTGACTGGCAAGATGGCGGCAATACCTTCTACCTTCGGAAGAGAACCGCAAAACGATTTGTTAGGAGGTGACGCTGAGGTCGACAGGATACATATCGGGGGGACTTCAGCAGCTGTTTGGCGCCTCGGAGAGAATGCGTTCTACAAGGTACATGCCTAGTGCGAAGAGCTAGAGCTTGAAGCCAATACTATTCGATTCGTGGGGGAAAAAGCTTTAGAAGTGCCTGTTCTAGAGGTTGTCTACTCGTGGATTGATCACGACCTTAATAGAACCTTCCTAGAACCTGCCTCATAATAAAGCGAGTCATGAGACAAACGTTAGAACGGGCGTAGCCGTAGCTCGCCTTACCCCAACGGACACGAATTGCCTGCGATATCGCGCGGTTCTATGTTTTGCTTGCTGCCAACGCTTTACCTCGGTTCGAAACGGTCACTAGATGTGGCGTTTATGAATCAAGGTTGATGAAGAGCGCTCATCCGTCCCATCCCACGTGGTTGCCGAGAATCCTTGGTCCATTCTCGCTAGAGGCCATCCGGGCCTATATGGCAAACATCTCGACTAAACCTCCCCCAGACATTAAACCGCCCTTTCGCTTCTATCATGCGGACCTTGGACCGACAAATATCATGATATCAGAGGATGGCAACCTTATCACTAGAAGGGAATCCGCAGCTTATTACCCACAATTCTTGGTGGCAACCAAGCCCGTGTATGCTGGAGTCTTTTGGCTTGAATGCGAGACCGACGCGTGTCGGGATACATTTTGCCCGTATCAAGGAGCAACTTGACGATAGCCGGATGCCCGCTAATGGCGGCCCACGAAAGTAGTGTCATGCCATACCGATCCTTCGCGTCAGCATCCGCTTTGTCCGTATCGAGGAGCAGCTTTACCACGGTCTCATGCCTATATTCGGCGGCCCACGAGAGCGGTGTCCGATGATACGTGGTATCTCCGGCGTCGACATCGACTTTGCCCGTATCGAGAAGCAGCTTGACGACAGCGGCTTTGTCGTTACCGATACGCTGTGTGAGATCATTCTCATTGACGGCCGCCCACGAGAGCGGAGACTGGCCACTTTGATCTCTAGTGTCAATGTCGACTTTGCCAGTATCAAGAAGTAGCTTCACGATAGCCTCGTTCCTACTCCCGGCGGCCCATGAGAGCTTTATCTGACTATTATTCTCCCTAGCATCGATATCGACTTTGCCCGTATCGAGACGTAGTTCGACGATAGCCTTGTGTCCGTTCTGGGCGGCCCAGGAGAGTGGCGTCCGACTATCGTTCTCCATAGCATCGATATCGACTTTACCCGTATCGAGAAGTAATTTAATAATAGCGTCGTGTCTATCCTTAGTAGCTAGGGAGAGTGGTGTCCGACTATTATTCTCCCTAGGGTCCTTCGTGCTTTTCGTCGAGAAACGCCTACGCGGCTACATACTCCGTGCTTATGGCGCAGATCCAGCCGACGGTGTAATTCTCGGGATTAGATTGCTCGCGGGATCTGCGGAGGCAAGCCAAGGCATGACGTCTCAAGAAGGGACAAACTCGGACTTTTAGAGAAAGGCCCTCAGGGAGCAGGGGAGCCAAATTTGTTGACACTGGTTGAGATGTGAAGGCTAATTAGAATTGTAGTCAGCCTCAGGATGAAGTCGAGCTTGGCTGGTGGTCGTTTGCTGTCCATGGAGTGCGTTCAAGCCGTTCATGGGTATTCATGAGGATATAGGATGATATACGCGGGCTGGCGAGGGGCTGATGACGCTGTGAAAGTCTGGGCGCGTTGCTTAGTTACATTTCTTTCGGTAATGGGCAAGCTTGCAAGCCTAGCGCCAAGTCCAAGGGTTCTTCAGCTCAGCGAGATGGAGTGGCAACAGCATTCAATTCCAAATCCGCAGGGTGGCACCTCTTTGCCTCAGGACAGTTAAGTTACCGACTCCATGTTTGTGGCGTTTGGTACATCTGTGTAGTGTCGGCATATCAATGCCGAAGATATCTTCGCGAGTGCCTCTCTCAAATGGTGCGCGCACGGATTGCTATTGAGGCTATTCGCCAAGACGCACTCAACAGCTGTCAAGCGGACTTCCATTTGTAGTACTAAAGTCTTTCGAATACAGCGTTCTACTACACGCTGGCAAGTTGGCGCTGCCGGACGATGTCGGCGGTGGAGCACAAGATGTCTACGTTCGAGTCGCGCGTATTCCTGCCTAATGATGACTTATCTCAACGGCTCACCTGCCTGGCGACGACTCTCCGGTAGCTTGCAGGCGTTCCTCGCCGGTCGATATCGCTGGCACTGGCGCACTCGTGACTGGAGGCTGAACCTAGGGTGAACAGCCGCACGATGGGCGTTCCAGATACCCGCACAGATCGGCACACTAGATGCCGACTGCATTCCCGCCTACAGCCTCCTAGGGCTGAAGTTCGGGATGGATGGAGTGCATGTTTGTCCGAAAAGTATCGTGGCAAGGTGACTTGTTACACGACAGACTGGAGTGAGCTGAGCAACAAGGCTTGGGTTGGCTGGAAGAATCGCGGGGAGTGCGATCTTGATTTGGAGTCACGGTTAGAGAGCCGAGGGACAGATTCCTATGGCACACATACCGACTGACCGGTAAAACGAGGCATCGAGGTATAAAGACAAATTAAGATCTTATCTGGTATCTGATGTAGATGTGACGTGATTTAGCATTTCGCGAGTTTCAGCTCCGGTCGAGTTGTGCAGCTGGTGGTCGTGGTCGGAGTCTAGATTAGGAGCATCATACCAACCCCCAACCCCCCAAAGCATCTCCTCGCCCGGTCGCATAAGACCTGTGCCATGAGATCACAGGTTGTTTCTCCTTTCGCTTTTCCCGATATCCGGCTTGTGGCATGTGAAGAGGGCAGGAGGGCTGAGGTAATGGCGTCGCTCCGACGACCATCGCTGACCAAATTTGACCAATAGTTGCGCCACATTTGCGCACGAGGAGGTGGTCGCGTTAAGCCATGTGAGTTTCCCCCAGGCCGTCTAGGAATTTGATGATTTCAGTCGAAGATTGTAGGTCTGAGGGGAAGGCGAATCGAGACAGAAACGGAAGAAAATTGCTTTGCATCTCCCCTCCGACAACACGACATGCAAGTAAATACTTACGTCCCGATTCGCTCGCAGAAACATCATATATCTCCGAGAATAGCTTCCCCTTTTCAGCGACGAATCGAGCTTCGAAGGATGATTCAGACGTGACGACGCTGAAGTACTGTATATCATCGTGCACGGCAACTTACCACCGTCCAGTATATCGATGCGGCTGCTTTCAAACCTGAGGCACTCCAGAACGTCAGCATCCGACAAGGCCAGAATGGCAGCGTGACTCACTTGAAGGAATCGGAGCCGAGAGATGAAACCTCAAGCTCTCCGACTCGCCACTCGATTTCTAGGTCGCGCTACTTGCGAGTTGACTGTTCAGTAGGAATCTGATCCTCGTCACAAACAAGAACAAGGAGTGGATTTCCTGACATTAATCTATGCTTTTCGTCTACACACTCGGGAGGAAACTTCGTATCCCGCACAGAGCGACAAGCCCACTTCCCCTGATCCATTAGATCCACCGGGCAGCCGGTTTTGCGGATAGCGCTCTCAACAATGAGCATTCCATTACAGCTTAAAGGCATAGTAAGGATGTGTTTTGACCGCCCGGTATCTATCAGCTATATTTGACGTTTTCCCAGGTTGATTTTATAAAATTTATCTGTGAGCAGATAGGCGATGATGGGAACCCACTTGAATTTATCAAGGAGGTCTTTATCCCTCAAACAAGGCCCCAATGCTCGAGCAAGAGATTATTGATCGCGGACGGCCACGGCAGTCACCAGACCAATGATTTTATGTACGAATGCTTCAAATACGACATTTTTTCCTTTTCCTGCCGCCACACGCATCATATGTTCCGCAGCCGCTCGACGTATCGTGATATTTACCCATCAAGTGTAACAGGCTCGGCTGGAGTTTATTCAACACGTAAGTGCCTTCATATTGTCTATCTAAAGCTAACGAAGAAGAAGAAGCAAGATAGGTTAGCAACCTTGCGGCTGCGAGGCTGTAGTCAGGGGTGGTTGGTTTAATAACACAGGACGGGGAAGCAGGGGCCCAGAGCTCTGAGCCCGGGAGAGCAGGGTCCGTTACGCATGCACAGCCCGTAACAGGCCAGTAGTACGATGAGATAGTTAAATAACATAGTCTTCTTTACATATGTACATTGATGCAAATGGTTTGAATGGGAGGATCGATTCCTTTCAATAGTTCTTCTGAGCCCAGATGACAATATTCACCATGTGAGGCCCGCCAGCCGAGACATCATCCTCCTCGATAGTCCACCAGAGGAACGTCTCCTTCTCCCATCCGCTCATCAGCCCAACCACATGTGGGTCACTCCCCTGATCGGGGCTCAGGAAACCCCACAGTGGCCCACCGGACCAACCCGGAGAGGCAAAGAGATTGTTCGTTTCCAGCTTCTTCCCATCCCCGTCCTCATCAACGTCATTCACCTCGACATTAAACTCCACCATCGGCACCTGAGCATTTAACGAATCGCCCGGATACCCCACACTAGTCCACCTCCGTCCTTCATAACTCCCATCGTTGCCATAAGATTGGGTCCCCATCCACCCCACCGTGTTGCCCAGCGGCGTGTACAACTGACAGACGACGTAGTCCAGGCCTTCGACATTGCTTGTATTCTCGGGCCCGTGGAACGACGCCACATACGAGCTGCCAAACGGCTCATTCCCGTTGTCGTATGCGGGCACGAACCGCATCCACCATCCCGGCTTGTTCCACGGCGCGACGTGGCTGGCGGTCAGCATGATGTTGCGGCCAACCAGGACTCCAGTGCCCGTCCAAACAGTATTATTCAGGTTGCTGTTCCAGCCCACGAAGACCTTGCCGATAGTGCACCAGGGGTAGGCGTTGGGGTCCGATACGATGATGCGGTCCATGATGGCTTGGAGGGCTTTCATGGCTCTCTCTGGGGAGTTTGGCATGCTGGCGAGGTGCTTCCTCTCGCGGGAGATCCACTCCTCCGTGGCAGGCACTTTGTCGAGTCGTATGCTGTCCGGCTGGAAACCTTTAGTGTTAGTGGCACCGCCGGCCACCTTATTGAGATCTTCCAGTCCGATTAGGCCATGCTTCTGTCCTATGTGCCGAGGACTGTCAACCGCCGGCCGATCGGCAATTTCCGGCTGGGGGTGAAGGATGTTCTTCTTTGTATTTGTCGTCATGGTTATATCAACAATGTTTTGGCGTCTTAGGGTTCTAGCTCTTCTCAAGGATATTTTGTAGGGAACCTTTGATGAAGGAGAATAACGCACCAGACTTCAAAGGCCAATTGCCTGTTTTATAGCCATCTTCATAGATGCTGCCTCAGGATGTCTATGACTGCCCTCGTTACAAGCATTTACTCATCATCACGAGATTGCCGAAATCTACTCCAGCATGTGATTCAAGCCGCCGGGTCAGGATTTCGTCACGAGTCGATAGATGAGGCTACGCATCGCATCCGCATTCGTGTTTTCGAACTGACATGATGCCTGTCCCCGTTGGCGTCAGCATTGCACTGTCGTGGAGACGCCGCATGGGTCTCGCCGTTCGCGAACTCAATGACGTACCCATCTAAAAAGCCCAGCGGCAACCGCTAAGTTTAGTTGTGTTTCGCCGTGGCGTCGCTCAAACGGCGCCGTAGTTTCAGCCCGCACTCTAAAGGGCCAAGGCTAAAGGAGACCAGCCAATAATAGCATGGCTAAGCAAGTGACTGAAGTATTATTGCATCACGGCAGTTAAGTTATAGTTTTTTCAGCCGTCTGTGTCCCATTCGAGGCAACAACTCTAAGAAAAAGTAGCTTTGCCGGCGGCTGATTGATAGGGTTCGTGTTAGCTAGGAATACTACTAGCTAGGAATACGAAGTCGATACTAGAGACGGATGCAGCTATAACTGGATGCAGCTATAACTGAAAGCAGCTATAACCGGATGCAGCTGCCTGGAAGTCTACATGTACGGGCTTTCCTTCCTAGCTAGATAGAAGTGAATACTCAAGCAATTAAACTACCTTACACACATACCTACTATTGCCTCTTATCTCTGCCTGTTGTGACTCTATTCTATAGAGACCTTATTCTTCCTTTACCTTCTGCTGCCTTTTTCCCTATTTCTTACAGTTCGTCTAACGTCGAGCACTAAACTTAGGGTTCCAGATAGCATACATGTAAGTAATTTTTAGAACTTAGATGCCTTCATTCCTACCAAACGATCGAGACCAATCCAGGAATAGCAAGCAGGTGACGCGTGAAGACTGTGGTGAAAGCTTAAGGTCGTTTACTTACGCCTGTAAGTTATCGCATGTCATAGCTCTTACGTCTACTCTGAGAAAGGGTTGCTTTAGTAGCGGCTAGTTGGCAGGGTTTCATCCAATCTCAAGCACAGAAGATTAGATTCCACGATGAGGCCGCAGAAGTCACCTCCGTTATGCGTGTAACTCTTGGCACTCTCGGCATAAGTGAACTCGCTGCCTAGAAGCGGTGAAGTTGCCACTTAAGATTATTCGATTCTAGCCGGCCAAAAACGTAGCAGGGCTTTAGTATTCGCCGAGATCTCACTCAATCTAGAAACGAGATACACGATGGCCGGCCGGTAGATGCCGTCATCGAGGCATTGACGGCTTACAGGATCGGCATCAGACCAACTGGACTTTCGTGCTCAATATTCAAGTAGAGGCGACATGGAGTGCATGTGACAGGTGAATTCGTTGACAGCGCAGTCCCGGAAAGGTCAGCTGGGGCAAGTGTTGGCATGGGCGGAACCGACGAAGTATAAGAGGAGAACGAGATTCTTTGCATTTCAGCATGTCTCATATCCATTCCCCGCACAAATCAGCTCTGCATCTACTATTGTCAGGTCCTATTGAGTCCTTGCTTCCTGATTCGAATTACTGCATCCCAGCATCGTCGCAATGTCCTGTCGCTGCTTCATCGTCCCTCCACACCGAAACTATGGGGTCAGCTCCTGGGACAGGCGCTCGATGTAAGCGGTTACAAGCGACTGGATGCAACTTTCCGCCGTTGGAGCAGGTCCGTCACGTAGCAGGTAGTGAAGTGGTTTCACTGGTGCTTGAATACACTAAGAGTAGCAAGCTTTAACGGAGGAAGGACATGGCCTTGCTTGATGTCTGGCTGGCAAGAGGCTAGAAGAGCTGGAGTTGGTTCTGATATGTGAATGCAAGCACGGGTATTGCAAAGGTGTCGAGTATGGATGATGGTGCCAGTGGAGGATGGGGATCATTGTGTCAAGGGGAGATTCCAGGTTATATAAAAATGATCGCAGGCAACAGCACGGGCAGCAGTCGTCGGTGTTGTAGCGTGATCGCGATTGCGGCCCGCTGGATGTGTCCTGCAGGGGATGTTGCCATTGAACACAAAAACGTGCGCGCTATCTCAGGTCTCTTGCCATATACTTCTTCTTCTCTTCTTCAAGTTAGAGATACTTCGTTTTAATCGACTGTTCTGCGACTCAGAACCCAGTTCGTTACATTCGTCACCTATAGTGCCAAGCTTCGAATAGGCAACTTCCGATCATCCTCATAGTTCTAGATCTCAAATTCAGTTGGTCCAATATCTTTACCTTACTCGTTACGAGACCACCGTACATAAAGTGCGAGTACACCACAACAAGTGCGAGTGCAAAGTAAATGCACTATAGCAAGTGTAAGCACAGCTTAGAAAGCTGGGAGGGCTTGCCGGGCCCGTTAGATAACGCCGATAATTAGTTACGAATAGTAATAGCAACAGGTACGGAGTAGTTGCTCCGTATGCAGATTTCCAATTTGAGTATGACTATGCTACTTGTGATCATTATCCAAACACGACTCTCCTCTCGTTATCACAACCCATACCATTATTGCCCCTACCCCTGAAGAACAGCAGCCGAAATCGCAGCCACTAGTGGGGTAACGCACATACCAGAATCAAGAATTTTGAGCGGTGCTCTACTTTTACCATCTTTATCCTTTTTTGCCACAGAAAGGGCAGATCTGGCCGTGGGGGTGATGCCAACAATAAAATAGTCGCAGCCCGAGTTTGACATTTGGAGCTCGATTTTTTAAAGAACTGTCTTTAGCGAAGGCTGGTTATACCAGGCCTCAGTGTCGGGCTTTATAAATACAAGAAACATACTGTGATGTTAGTGAAGGTCGTTAGCAGTTCATCTTACAAGACATCGGGCGTCGTTGGGCGGCGTTGGGCATAGAGCAGCTAGAGAGAATTAGGCCTTTACTAATAATAATACAAGGCTAAAATGACTGGAAAGTGATAGTTACGAGACAAAGTTGCCTTGCGAGTGTAACACAGAGGTGTCATCAATGTCTAAATGGACAGGTGGTACGACAGCTCACAGCCCACCCTTCACAGATCTTGAGTCATTCCGACAAAAGATGGTACTGATTCGTTCACTGGTAAGATCGGAGATGGCGTGGTGGGCGGTGCCAGAGGAGATGGAGGACGAGAGTGTGGCAGCCGCCCGGCCCGACAAAAGCGCACATCGCTACGGGAAAGAAAACCTGCCAGGTTCTTACGTCGACGTGTCTGTGTGCTATAAACTACTTGTTATTTCTTGATTTTGCCGTAGTTCTTCTCTCGTAACAACTAGGCCTGAGAGGGGCAATGGAATAAGATATCATGTCTCAAGGAATCGTGCACTTGTTCCAGAGACGTTGAGGAACAAAAAGATCAGAGGCTCGGAATGGACAAAAAAAGCAAAATGATCGACCAAAGATAAGAGTAAACGGAAACTACATTCATCGCTAGCTTAGGAAAAACGAGCAGTACACTCCTCTTTGTACGCCTTCAGCTGCTCCATCTTTGTCTGTGTGAACGGCTCTATCTCTGCACGCACCTGCTCGTCAAGCAACTCAACACCAGTACTACCGTCGTGTAGTGCCGCCCAATAGATGGCGTCCAGATCGAAACTTTTTCTCGCTGCATAATCGAACCAGAAACGCCCAGACCTCCACGAGTCACGCATCCGAGTAGAAAGACGTGGCCAAGTGGGTTGCTTCCGCCTGAATGCTGACACGTTTTCCACTTGTTCCAGCGCTCGCAGGAACTGTTCCATTCTGGGCTCATAACGGGCCCGGAATTCTTCTATAGCGCCGCGATCAACCCATACTTCCGGGCCAGACAACAGTAGCCACCACGGCGGGTCGTACGTGAACTGTGCCGGCATGGCATTCGTAAACTCGAAATCGAGCACCGCGGTAATTTGGAGGGTTTCCGGGTGTACAAGAATGTTTGAGGGCCGTAAATCGTCACAGAAAGGTATAAATGGCCCAGTGTTGTCAATGCAGTACTTTGGGATAAGCTGGGCGAGCCGATGCCGCGCAATAAAGCGCGCCTGGGCAATTTCCGGGTCATCTGCGAGGTTGCGCTGCGTCCAAAGGTGGGTCAGGTGCTCGTTCGCGACTGACCTGAGGTAGTCGCTCGCGCGGTTAAAGGTTGAGGTGGGAAATTGATCATCCGGGTAGCCCGCGACAGTCGCCAACTCGTTCATGTTGTATGTCAGGGGCCTTCTGGTAACAGACCACGTATTTGAATCGCGGTCTCTCGAGATGGCTCCGATATGGGTGAACGTAAGCTGGGAAAGCTGAAGGATATAATCAGCGATTTGGTGGTAGATCTTGTCTAATACCGCGTTGTCGATGTCTGGGTTTAGATCCATTTCCTCTTTAGTAGGTTGCTTTAGGATAGTCGACAAAAGCGTTCCATCAACGTAATCCATAATGATAAACGGACCAAACTGCTGTGGACTCTCCGCAGTTAAGCCCCAACTGTGAACACGAGGAATAGGGATCGACGTGTTTTGGCTGAGATATTCCATGATCTGGACCTCGTTCGTGACCTTTTCGTCCCTGAGAGTTGTGGCCGTGTGTCCCGGCTTTGGGAACCGGATGATAGCGTCCGGCCCTCCATCGCTGAACCTGAAGCGGAAGGCGAAGTTGAAGGAACCCTTGAGAAAACTAACGCACTCTGTGGCTCTGCCTCCGGCCCGGCGGCTAGCAACAAACGTTGCTAATTCAACCTTGGAGTCGAAAACCCTATCCAACCAGGCCCTGCATTCATCATCACCGTTCGTCTCCTCTATCTCGTCGAAACATGTTTCGAGTGAGGATAGCTTCTGCATGCTGACGAGGGGTGCAATGGTGGGGACTTTGACGAAGCTGCCGCTGTCGGTCATGTTGCTGCTTGAGTTGATAAGAAAGAACCTACTGGACGAGAGTGAGCAGCTGGTCAAAACAAATTCGAACGTTGGGCGGTAGTCTTGCCAGTCGTACCGCTGTTGCCGTCAAGTATCCGGCTTCGCATGTACGTCAGGTCGTATGTTTGCTAGAGACGGGGAGGTTATATACGCCAGGGGGCTGCGTAATGTTGATCCTTGCACAAGATTGGGGACACTTCGCCGTCATGGACACCATCAGGGCATTCTGAATTCACGCCCCCGGCCAATAACGAGAAGTCCCGGTTCTGTTCTGCTGCCTGCAGCGTGACAAGGACGTGACAAGCGCCGATTGGATAGATTTCCTGTACCCTCTCGCTCGGCCAATCCTGCGTCCACGCACAAACAATCCATGCCCCAATTACCGTTGGGGCGTTGGTGCGGTCCTTGCGGAGACCAACTGAGCGGTGTGCAACGGGTAGGCAGGGAGACCGAGGACTCGACGCGGAGACCCTGGCATGTCGCCATGACGGCTTCTCAGCCTCATCCCATCGTTTTGGACTTGGTTTACTCCGTATCCGCACGGCGCCACGTTGCTCCCGTTTCACTGTCGCTCACGCGTCGCAATCAAACCTCGGTTGCACCCGCAATCCCGAGATGGAGGAAAGCCGACCGCGAGTTGCATTTCCATCCTTGTGGGATGGGCGTCACGCGAGCAGCTTCTGCGTTTCACAACCCGAATCGCCCGCTCCTCCCGCGTCCCTGCATCTGACCTCCGGCGATGCCACCATCGCCTCGCCCAAAACCTGCCCGATTGCCTCCAGATTCCATCTACAGTCTGGTGAATGCTAACCTGTTATTTTAGCGTAGCGACGGCAAACTCCCGGTCATGCTCCCTCTGCCGAGTCTACCCATTTACAAGCTGGATCGACGCTTGACGTATTCCTTGGAAACGACCTTGAAGACGGTCTTGACGGCGGCGTGGTCCGACGTCCACTCGTTTTCCTCGTGGTCCGGCTTGGGCTTCGGCTTGCCCACAACCTGGACATCAGAGCTAAGCACCCAGAGGCCCTTGTGGTAGATAAAGTCAATGCGGTCCATGGGCTCATCGCGACCCTCGTTCCTGAGGTGGATGGGTGACCAGGTGTTGCCGGGCACAGCGCGCGGATCCCTGTTGACTGCGCGGAACGAGTCGATCAAGCCGGCCTTGGTGGGTTCCTCGGAGGTCGGCCAGGGCACGTCTCCGACGTTGCAGTGCAGGCTGCGCGTTGCGTTGGTCCAGTCGAGGTGCGAGGGCGCGTTGAAGTCGCCCGTGAGGATGACGGGCACGTTGGCCGCATTGGCGATCTGGGCCTTCATGCGGCCGACGATTTCGACGATTTGCGGCGTGCGGCCAGACTGTGCCTCTCGCTTAAAGACCTGGTCCCAGGACATGTTGCTAAAGCAAAAGTCATAGGGGCCATATGGGTCATGGCCTAGGTGGGCGTTCCACACGATGACCTGGTAGTCCGCGCCGTCGAGCGCGATGCGCACCGAGCCACTGCGCTGTGCCTGCGGGTAGGCCTCGATAATAGGGTAGCGGCTGACGATGGCGAGTTCCGCCTGCTGCCAAACGTACCATCCAAGGGCATTCGCTATGCGCGTGCCATGCCCTCCCCAGCCTTCCTGGATACCGACAATGTCAACGCCGCTCTCGACAAGGAACCGGATCTGCTTCTGGTGGAAGTTGCTGATGTGGGTGCCGCCGTGCCAGAGGTTGAAGGTCAAGACGCTAAGCTTGTCCACGAGATGAGAGCCAGAGTTGCGCACCGGAACGATGACTTGCAGCTGAGCCTTGGTGCCGGTGGAGGCAGTCGCCTGGATGGTAACCTGTGTTTCGCCGCTCGCGCTGGGAACGCCTGAAAGGACTCCGTCATCAGACACCGTGACCCAGTCGGCGCCGACGGTCTTTGCAAACTGGGTCTTCGCGCCAGGGAGGTTGGCCAGCAGGCCGCGGAGGCTGGCCTCGAACTTGTCGCCCATGCGGGCGTTGTGTGTGGTGAACCGCTCGACGAGGAACGAAATCGGTGCCACCCCCCCTGGGACGACAACCTCGATGGGCTCCGCGAGCCACTTGTATCCGTCCTTTACGAGGAAGAAGGCCTTGTACTTGCCGGGCTGCAGCTTAGTGGCGAGGACCTGGACGGTTCCGCTATCCTGGGGGGCGTATGCGCACGCCAAGGAATCCGACACGTACTTCTCGTCGTCAGGGCCGCCACCTGCAGCCGCGTACACGCCGACCCAGTTCTTGGGGTCGGGGCTTGGGGTGGAATACTTGAAGGTGAAGGGAGGCTCGGCGTTGGCGAGTGACAGAGAGCCGGCAGCACGGGGCTCGGCAGCCGCAGCCGCAGCCGGAGCCGCTCCGAAGATGAGGCCGGCCAAGGCCGCGGGGATGAATGCGTTCAAGTGCATCGTTGAAGTCGGTGTCTGCCCTGGAGCGCATTCTATCCTTCCGGGCTGAGTTGTCCTCCGTGATATATATGAACCCCCCATGCGGGGCCGTTTAACTTAGGTATGCAACCCAATCTCACAACTTATGCTACCACTAGCACCGAGTAGATGATGCAACCAGTAGGTTTCGCCTGCATTGCGTCGTGCGTGCATCCCATGATGGGGTCAGCAAGGGCTGTTGAATGCACGCCAACCTGCCCAGGCAGCAGAGGCTTCTCTGTTTCTCCTCCCAACGAGCAGCCAATGCCATCCTTGCATCCGTGCACGCGTGGCCATGAGGCCTGTACGAAGTACCGAGAGTCTTGGTTGCTCGATGGAACCCGTGCGTCCGAGAGGCTGGGAGTCAGTCGGTGGCGGCCGGTGTCTCGTCCAGGCGGTTCACAGAGACTCACAAATGCGGGACGGGTCGAACACGGTACAAGGGCGTGTAATAAGGTGATGGGCTCGCGGAGGCAAGTGAACTACGTTTACGTATCGCGCCGTGTAAACCTGTCTGTTTGGAGACAATGGTCTGGAGATGTACAGGTTGGAGGCTGGTCCGGGCCGCAGCTGGGCTCCTGAGCCGGCTTCTGGACTCTGGCCAACAGACATGCGGAGCACAATTGCCGCCACGCATCGCCATCTGAGCAACGCAAAGGAGCCCGCAGAAACCTGCAGGAACTCGCGCAATGGCGGACGCGGGGCCACGCGAAGCCAACATTGTACAGGAGTTGGCTAACTGTCACAGCACAGCAACTCGGCGCGGACCGGGTAATGGTTGGTTGGGCGACCTGGGTCGAGCTATTAATATATGCTTCGATACTCAACTGTCCTTGGCATCGCGTCCTAATTCGCCGCTGCAGCCACACGATAACTACGGAGCATTGTGTGCCTACTGTATTCTATTCGGCGTTACCCCGTGCCCGTGACGCTCTTCCGGCTCCACTGGTGCACCATCTTGGCGTGCTTCCGCTGCAGCTCGTCCCACAGGCGTGCCGTCAGGAACTTGTATATGTAGGTACTCGCGCCGTGGAAGCTGATGCCGTGGTCGCTGTCCGTAAACGCCATCATCTTGAACCCGTCGGGCGAGACGCCGTCGCCCACGAGCAGGTCCACCAGTGCCGCCGCGTTCTGGTAGTGCACGTTGTCGTCGCCGGTGCCTTGCATGAGCGAGAAGACGCCCGCCAAGTGCTTGAAGCCGGCGGACCGGCGCACCGCCGTCTCGTTGTACCCGGCCGCGTTGCCGGCGAGCGTCTTCATGTACCGCTCCGTGTACATGGAGTCGTAGAAACGCCAGTCCGAGACGGGCGCCGTGCTGAGGCCAAACGTGAAGACGCCCGAGTCCGCCTCGACGGTCTTGGCCGTCAGGTAGCCGCCAAACGACCACCCCCACATGCCGACGTGGTCGGCGTCGATGAACCCGTTCTGCGCGATGAGCTGCTTCGCGGCCCAGATCTGGTCCAGCGGCTCGAGGCGGCCGAGGTGACCCGTGATGGCGGACCGGAACTTGCGGCCCCTGAAGCCGGTGCCGCGGTTGTCGACGACGTAGGTGATGAACTGCAGCTCGGGCTCCGACGCAATGTACGCGTTCCACTCGTACGGCTGGAACGACTTGTCCACGCTCTGAGAGTTGGGCCCGCCGTACGGGTTGAACAGCACGGGATACCGCTTCGAGGGGTCAAACGTTGGCGGAAGCATCTGCCGCACGTTGAGGGAGAAGCCGTCGGGGTGCTGGAGCTCAAAGTACGTGATGTTGGGGAGGTTGTACTCGGCTATGGCTGTGTAGACGTTGGCGTTGCTCGTGACTGTCCGCAGCGGCTCTGTGCCGTTCGAGGCGTAGAGCTCCTGGTACGGCACGTCGGGGCCTCGATACGACAGGATGTAGTACCCGCCCTTGGAGGAAAAGTCGGCCGAGAAGACCGCCGCGACCTTGTCGTCGACGAGCGGGACAATCTTCCTTGTTGCGTACGAGACGCTGTAGACGTGGCGCTCGGTGCTGTGACGGGTGGTTGCGCTGTAGTAGACGAGGCTGCGCCTGGGGTCAACATAGAGGATGGAGGCGACCTCCCAGTCGCCAGACGTCAGCTGCGTGGGCTTGCTGCCGTCGACGGGGTAGAGGTAAATGTGCTGCCAGCCTGACTCGTCGGACAAGTCCACGTAGTGAGTCTTGTTGCAGCTGCCCCTGATGTTGCCCACGTACCGAATCGCCATGGAGTTCTCCAGCCACCCGTCCCTGCCATCGCGCTCCCTGACGACCTTGGACGCCTTGGTCTCTGGGTTGACGACGACGTGCTTGTCCATGTCCTGGACGCGGTTGAACACGCGGTAGATGACGGACGAGTGGCCCCCGGTCACCCACGCGACCTCTCCGATGATGGCCTCATCCTCGGGAAAGGCATCGATCGGCACAGAGCTGAACTCCTTGGCCTGGACGTCCAGCATGTTGAACTGCACCGTGGGGTTCTTCGATCCGACCTTGGGGTAGCGCAGCTCGAGCTCCTTGGGATACGGCGGCGCCACCCTCTGGCCAGCCATGTAGTAGGGGACCGTAAAGGTGCCGACGCCCGTCTCGTTGAAGCTCAGGAACGCAACGTACTTGGCGTCAGGCGAGAACCACAGCGCCGAGCGGCCGCTGAGAATCTCCTCCTCGTAGACCCAGTCGGGGACCCCGTTGAACATGTCGGGCCC
The DNA here is from genome assembly GCA_002916505.1 of Tolypocladium paradoxum. Lineage (NCBI taxonomy): Eukaryota > Fungi > Ascomycota > Sordariomycetes > Hypocreales > Ophiocordycipitaceae > Tolypocladium > Tolypocladium paradoxum. The sequence goes on from PKSG01000762.1 coordinate 25,792, forward strand.
GCCGTTCGAGGTGATTTGGTGAATCTTTGCGTCGCCGTCGCGAAGGAACAAGTTGTTGCCTCGCACAAACACGATGGAGTCGCCCGCGGGCGCAAGCGCCGCGTACTGGATGTCGCCGACCTGGTCCTCGACCAGAGGGACCTTTTTGCCGCTCTGGATGTCGAGGATGAAGTAGTCGGCAAAGTACGAGTGCCGGTACTGCTTTGTCGCGTTGGAGGCGATGAGCAGGGCGCGCTGGTCATGGCGGATCCAGTACCCTCGCATGTCCTCGGGGAGCTGCTTGGCGGGCACGAAGATCCTGGAGTCATTCGTGGCGATGTTTTCCAGGACGAGGTCGTTGCTGTCATTGGAGGTGATGTACTGGCCGTCGGCGCCGGTGGAAACCCAGCGGACAGACTTGGACGACGGTCGAATCTTGCGCGAGGCGACGGTCTCGTTGTAGGTGAGCAGGCGGCTACCGCTCCCCGTCGGATGGCGAGGCTGCCGCGGCGGCTCAATGGCGAGGGCCAGCGACGACAGCAGGGCCAGCAGCGCCGCTGGCTTGCCGAGGGAGAGAAGCATCGCGGCGACACTGCTCCCTGTCAGATGGGGTTGGGTCTGGTACGAAGTAGCGCCGGTAAGAGGGGGAAAGACGGGAAGCAGCGTCAATTCCTTGTCCTGGAGGCCAACGGGCTACCCGGCGGTCTTCAAAATCTGCCGCCGGCTCGTTGACACGGGGCGGATGAGGCCGTTGTACTTGGTAGTCCGTACTTTAAACTGCAATGAATCAAAGGCCTGCACGAGCGCGTCGCGAATGGCGCCCAGGGCACACGGCGAACCGCCAAGAGACACGCTCGCGTGAGCCACAACTAACAAACTGCGGTGCGCTGTCCTGCGCGACCTTCTCCATTTGTCCTCTCGTGGAACTTTGGAGCTTGGTCAATCACTCCAGCCCAGAGCGTTACATCGGCTCTGCATTTGTCTCTCCCGGCAGCTGCCTCCTCACCGTGAACATCATCGCCAACGAATCGGGGCTGCGAATCGAATCGACAGACGCCGACATGCTGATGAAACATGCATCTTCTCGCAGACATGAATGATGGACGATGTGGTCGGCAGCGGCATGGCTTGGAGCCAAGGGCATTCTGGGTACGCTGGCCCGAGTCACCCGCGTACTCGTACAACCATCACCAGGAGGCCTGTCGTGCGGGGATCATACAAAGAGTCGAGACCACCACTTATTATACGGAACCTGGCTTGCATGGTGCTGCCCTGCTTCGGCTCTTGAAGAACGTTGGAAGCGCACCAGACCAACGCCACAGACGAAAGTCCCCGGTTGCCAAGCGCTCGGTTACCTGACTGACGACCATGGCGCAGGAGAAGTGTGCGTAGCCGTTGTGACAGTCCTTACTGCCGTCCGCCGGTGGCATATATATTAAGCAATCTCCCAGCTGGCAGACTGCACATCAAGTTGGCCGAGACGCCACTGGTTGTGGCCTGCAGACCTGCCCAGTAAGCTTAATAAAATTCTGTACGCGTCGCCAGCGGAGCAGCAGACAGTCGCTTGGCCGGAGAGTCGCGCAAAAGTCTTTCTTAGGGTTATGATTGGTAAAGTCGGCAGTGTCGCCAGCAATGACTTCGATGTGGCTGCAGGCAGCGCGTGCGTGCGTCTCACAGGCTGCTTGATATCTTGTTTCCCCCCCGAAGCCGGGACGTCCACTGGGACGCCAAATGAGTGGCGGGCACAGCCCAGATGGCTGAAACTTAATTCTCGCTCAGGTTGGTAAGGCCAGTTTTTTTTTGGAACACCTCGGGACTCGGAACGGGCCTCCGACACTCGCCTCGGAAGCTCAGCTGAATTTTGTACATTATGCTAACATTTGCAGGAGTTAAAATCTTAAACTGCGGCAAAAGCTACGCCTCTCTCATTCATCGCCTCATCAATCGTCCACCGAACAGAAGTTTGACTTCCCATGGCGTTGTTTGCAAACACCATCTCCCGCCCCGTAGCATGGAGGTCAGTCATCTCATTTCAACAGCGTGAGAGCGAATTTAACAAGAAGGAACGGAAGCTGATCACATCCCAGGTCATTATCATTTATTTCAGCCTCCAGGATGAGCTCATCGGCCGCCGCGGCGGTTCAGAAGGCCGAGTCCAGCTACAAGATCGTCAATCAAGCTGTCGACTTTGAGAGGACGCAGGCCGGCCGCCCTGATTTCGAACCCTACAGGAAGATCGAGGTCACAAAGCATCCCAATCCCGAGTGGAAGTACGGACAAGGTGTCAAGAATCACGATGCATCGATGAAACACAGAGAAATTGACCCATACGCTGTCGACCGGCCCATGGTGAACAACTACCGCCTGCTCATCGCAGGTATCGCACCCCGACCCGTCGGCTTCATTAGCACCCTTGCGGGGGACGGCAAGACGAAGAACCTCTCCCCGTTTAGCTATTTCCAAGTCATCGACCATGACCCTCCTATGTTTATCGTCGGCTTCTCCTCACGACCTGGGCGGGAAAAGGATACATACCGAAATCTTAAGGAGACTGGCGAGTGTGTCATCAATACCGTCTCGGAGAATATGATTGAGGCTGTTAGTGCATCGTCTATCGACGCTCCCTACGGCGTCTCGGAGTGGGAAGTCTCAGGCCTGCACGAGGCTCCTGCATCGACCGTGAAGCCTTCTCGCGTGCAAGAGAGCGTTTTCTCGATCGAGGGCAAGGTGATGGATATCAAAGAATTTGGGGCCCATTCGGAGGGTATGAGTGTCGCTGGTCTAGTGTTGATCAAGGCGACACGGTTTTGGGTCCAGGATGACGCAACGAACGCGGATGCCAGTGATATTGATCTTGAGAAGCTCCGTCCCATTGGACAGCTTGGCGGCATTTCCTACGGCCGCATCGTTTCTACTTTCGAACTGCCGAGAAGGAGGTGGGATGAGGAGTATCCAAAGAGTGAGATTCTCACAAAGCTAGAAGGGTCCAGGACCCAGGTGTAAGGGACGTGTCACATACAAGGGCCTCGTTAGCCCGAAATAATGGTTGGAACACTACTGCCACGGTCATCAAATCTCTAATCAAACGCATCCCTGACAGCCTCAATCCAAGGCTCCAGAGACCAAAGGCACTTATGTGAACATCACATCGTGTGACAGGATGTCAGTTACGAAGACACGGATCTACTCGACTCTTCTGTTACCGACTGAAACGTATTTTAATATCAGGGCCCGGTCTCATGGACGCCGCGCAATTAATGCATCTATATAACTCCTCGCTGGCGAGTATGAAAAGAAGATGTAGCTCTACGAGTGGTTCTCACTCTGGGAGTTGCCGTCGAACGTTTCAGAATACCCGGGGACCGCATCTCGCCGTTGTCGCTACTCCCTTGTTCCTCAAGTAGAGCGAAACTCCCATTCCCGGCTAAGGACGGCGATCAACGCAACATCAACCTCAACCTCAACCATTACGTTGTTAACCAGATTGATGTCAATCAATTCCATAAAGCTCTTGCTTACTAATTCAATATTGTATCGATATCGGGTTGAGCTGTGCTGACTGGTTGATTAAGTGAAGGGCTATTCCCGTTCATGATGCGATTTATTCGACTTCATGCAGTCATCCAGGGCGGCCTTGAAGCTGCCGAAATTCCCCTGTTGGTCACAGGACGTATTGGGCCCCAATGAACTCGGCTTCCTCTGCAAAACGGAAGCAAACTACCACAAACTACCATTCAGCACTGCGCGGGCCCGCTGCTGGTCCGTAGTTCTCTACTGCTGATAGAAGGAGGCTGCCGGTTTATGTGAGTTCACGTGATATCGCGAAAAGGGGCATTCGGGCTTTTCCCTGCCGCACCCACACACACACAAGCACGACCTGCATTAACGCATCAATCCGCATGTATACAGTTAATTAGAACACTATGAATACCTTCATACCCTCGTTTACTTCCTCGTGTAACAGCCTTCCGTTCGACGGCAGCAGAAGACCGACTTGCGGTACATTGCCCCACCCAGCCTTCTAACAACTATAGATGTGATGTACTCAATTGCGGGAGAGGTGGGACGCTGGCGGCCTGGCATCCCTGTAACGAACCTAACAGGGAGTTTTGTAACAAGAGAGGCAAGCCGGTCGCGGCTTGCGCAAAAGGGTTTTGAGGAACGAAGTTGGATATGGAAGATTTCCGCGCATATAAAACATTTTCGCAAGGCTTTATTACTTAGACCACCGTATGAGACCTTTCGTCCCTTCGTATCGGCTTGCGTCTATTGTCTTAAGAAACGAAACTAGAGAATGAATTGCCTACCAGCATATCTGTCGGGCTAACATTTTTGTTGTAAGCACAGAATCACACGATCAGAGGAAGAGTCTAATGAGACCCAATTACATTAGGAATACTGTCATACTCAAGGATTAATGCAAAGCATCAACCATTACTAGCGATATCTAGAGTGCGCCTTCGCTATTATAATAGCCTAATGTAACAGAAGCGGTTTGTCATTTAATCAGGAGTAGGAGCATAAGAACACATTACTAGAATAGTTCTCATGCGAGTTCTGCACGAATCTCTTTAGATTACCTTTTATAATGGCTGAAGAAGCTCTGAGTCCTTATAAACAAGGTTCAATCCTCCTTTTGCAGGTCCTATAAGTGGCGGGAGCTTAAGAATGATCTATGGTTAGCGGAGTGATATTTTGGTTTAAACTGTAAGGATATTAAGCTCCGGAAAGGATGACAGGTTTTATTCCAACTCCTGGTCTTTCTGACTTCCGTCAAACGAATCACTGTGCCAGCCACTACACTCGGGCGTCAAAAACGTCAGCTCCACATCGTTCGATGTTATTCCAAAGCCCTGCACGATATTCATCCTCGCGCTCAGGCCCATCCGCATCTTGGACCCGGGAAACAGATCCAGCATCCTGTCCGCAGCAGCTCCCTTGGCATGGGCTAGATCCGGCAGCACTTTCTTACGAACACCTCTCTCGTCTGTTACTTGCCAGTTTGGATCTCTGCTATTCTTCACCAGCCACGTGTAAAGCTGCTTTTGGTACCGCAAATCATCCTCTTCCTGCTCTCGGCATCGGATACCTGAGTCTCTAGTAAAGCTCATGGAATTAAAAATGCGACACCAAGGCTTGCCTGCTGGCTCTTGCTGGATACCATCGTGCAACATTGCATGGTCGTGATGAAGCCCCCAAATGACATAGATGCCGACTCTTAAACTCATCGTTAGTACGCCCGCCTCAAAAAGATGGATGCCACCAATAAGACCCAAGCCACGGCTGCAGTCATATTTGACAAGGCCCCGTAGCATCGGCACCATCGGTGGGCAAGAGTCCTGCGAATAGACCGTCGGGTAGCCTCCCACTATCCTTGTCGTTATGGAGTGGCAGCACCGCTGTGGTTGATTCACCACACAGCAGACCGCATCACTTGATGAAGATATCCTGTCATAAGTCCGCCGTGCCGAGCGCAGCAGACTTGGCCCACTGGGTCGAACGAGAAGCTTGATTTCTTTCCGTAAGCCTTTTTCCAATGAGACTTGCTCTATGACTGTCCAATTCGAGTGAGGATCTGGCGTGTTTGGGTATCGATGATATACGGAGAGCGTTGTCGTGACAGGCGTGTATAGTCGCCTCCGGGGATTAACGAGAAAGATAGCATCGCAGGCGATTCGACGATAGAGGTCTGCGCCCATGTGTGAGAGTAGTATTGCCGGCCGCACAAAATAATCCGAAGCAGCGCTACCATTCAAGATACCAAGCGTCCAATCATTCGCCCTTGGAGTCTCGTCACTCATGTCGTCAAAAGGGTGACCAACTCGACAGGGACAAAGCCAGAGCGTGACCGTCAGTAGAGTCTCCGACACTTCCATGGGCTCAATATTGTCAGAGAGTCCTACGGCCAATCGTGGCATCATCTCGTTATCAAAATCGTAATACTCTCGCTGTGGCACAATAGGCGGTGCAGACTCAAAAGCTTTCGGCGAGCGCGCGAGGCAGCCAGGCCGCAGTCCGCCCTCATCGCGGTCCGGTTTTGCCCTCCAAAGCAGAATCGAGTGGTCGTTGGAATGCGCCAGAATGGCTGCCTGGAGTCTCATAAAAGCCTTGTCCCCTTCACCATAGAGTAGCGGCATGCTGACGTTAAAGAGACCGATGAGGGCATAGGCAATATCCTCTTTGCGAGTGGTTGAGCGGTTCGCAGCCCAGCTCATGATGACAGAGGCGTTCAACGAGCCGAGGATATCCAGGAGATTGTCTTTTGCATTGCAGGCCTCGCATTTCCCGTCCCTCAGCGACGAAAAGGTTTTTGTAGAGCACATGCAATGCCGGCTAGTAAAGATCCGAGGCAAGATTCCCGTCCGATCGCATATGCGGCGGAAAAGACCTTCATCCCTGGTTCCGAATTCGATCCATTTTTTATCGAAGAAGACGACATTTCTGGGGGCGATAAGCTCCTAGAGAGTCCAGCCTCGGTCAAACCACCGCGAGGAGCAGAAATCTACATTTCCATCGGGTAGTCTGACTCGATAATGGGGCTGCGGTTGTGAAGGCTGGCTGGAAACCTCAAAGTCCTTCAGGTATACGTAGCAAACTGAAGATTGTTGGTACCATCTAAACATGGAGTTGATTGCTTCGGAGAGCTCAGCGCTACTACTCTTGTCGATGCAGCAGGTGTCGATCCATATGTAATCCAAGCCATCCAGGGACGCTTGGACACAGCTTTGCTCAATTTTATCAAATTCCGGGCGATCGCGACGATGGTTTGGTTTCTCGGTGCGCATATCCTCAAACGTGACTTCGGATTTGTCCCAGGTATGCGAAAGGATGGCGTAGGGCGGGACATCTTCCTCAGTGCCCAAAAATGTCTTTAGGCGAAGAGTATAAACATTGAGAAGGCGCATGTTAATTTATTCCCTGGGAGACGAAGGTGTGGGAGAGGGATCTGGTGGGCAATAAGGTGCCCGACAAAAGGAGTGCGGCAGAAGCAAGGTTGGAGGCGCTGAGCTACAAGACCATCCAAGAGGCCGCTGCCTGGTTGGACGAAGAGGACATGGAGGCGCGACACCCAGCGGGTTAGAGACGGGCACGAAAATGTGAGGGGCCCAGAGTCGACATGACCGCCGGAGGGGGAAATGGTCGGGTGCCAAGAATTCGAGAACCAGAGGGTTGCGCAAAGAGCCTTAAGGAACGAAAGTTTGACGTTAGACGCGAAACATTGATGGTGTTAAGGATATGGGAATATTTAGAGAGATGCTATATTATTTGAAGGTTTCGCGGTGGTTTTATCGCAGAACTGATCGCCTTTTCCCTCTGCGCAGTGGCTTGTCATGTGTACGGGTTATTGGTGACTTTGTTCAGGGTATCCTAGGGAAGCCATGCAGCGCAACGTGTCGGGAAAAAAAGCAACAAGCAGTAAGAATGGATGGTAGGAAGAGTAGATAAAAGTTGGAACATGGGATACGGAGCAGACGTATGGCTTTTTATCTTCTTAACGTATGTGTGGTATATCGGGTCCCCGCACCCCAATCCCCAGCATGAGGGAGGGGGAAACGAGAGACGGACTAGTGCGTAGACAGCCACATAGTGGATTGTGGTGCCTAGACCCAGTCAGACGAGCAGGAGGATGGGTGGTTGTAACAGCAGAGCGAAGGAAACGAGCGAATCGGAGTGAAGGGACGATGCTGGTCTTGTAGAGTATCATGCATGAGGAGCTTTATGGAAGCGTCCGTCCAGGATGCCACATACACCCCGGTCATCGGGTTCTAAAAGTGGGGTGAAGCCGCGAGAGAGGCCGCCCTACAAATAGGTCCTAGGGGCACGTTTTTTTTTACTTCCATTCTTGTGTGGTGAATTGAAACGCGCAACGGAGAAATGAGCCTTGGCTAGTGTTTGTCTTTGTATACATCATTCTAGCTTAGAAAGCCTACTAGCAGTCTTTATCGCATGTACGCTGGGGTTCGTAGCTTGGCCTTTTGTGGTTGGCCCATCCCACACACGAAGGCGGAGCAGTTGTCGCTTCCCGTGGGGGTTTCCCGATCGGCCGGGCGGGCTGAGAGCACCCTTGTTCCGCGGAGCAGCCACGTAAGTTGGTCTCAGTCTGGGAAGACGAGGATTAGTTACTAATCGTGACAGCTTGTTATTACGACACGTTTACACGGCTCTTCTTAGTGAGGATTTGCTATCTAGGATTCTTCTTCGACCCATGCTGGAGGCTGTAGTCTAGCCCGAGAAGCCGGAGGGCTGTATCTATACGGTTGAGTAGTTTGAGCCTAATAATCCGGAGGCCTTTTCGTGGCACTATAAAATGGCCTGCCTTGTCGCTCCTAATAAGCATCCTTAGTAGCGAGACTGGTTTGGTACTAATGTCTTTATACTAGGATAGCATTATAGAATAATACCATAGGGTACTATTATTATTATTAATGTAAAACTCTAGCGAGTAATCCCCCCCCCCC
>PKSG01000762.1:34344-81359 GCA_002916505.1 Tolypocladium paradoxum
TTAAAGCTAGGGCTAATAATACTAGCATATTTTGACGACGGCACACACACACACCCAATGACACCCGTGCCCACGAGAGTGCGTGGGTGTGTATGCGAGGGCACGGGTGGGCGAGGCAGGCAGGGGCGAGAGAGGGCGGGCTAGGCAGGGCAGACTAAGAGGGAGAAAAAGAGAGGAAGAAAGAGTATGACATTTTCTAGCTAGTTGGCAGGAAGGTGGCCCCTTTATAGGTGGCTGCCACATAGTCTGCTTGCGCGGGTGTTGTCTTTCCTCGCCAAAATATATAGAGGCTATAGTAGAGCGAGTTAATAGAGGATATAGGCCCTGATCCGTAACGCCTTAAATAAATTAAGGCGGACTATATAAGAGACGTCGCTCTTATGAAATTGGTAGAGCCATTCCCTCGTACTTTAGGACGGAAAGACAACACCCGCACAAGCAGACTGTGTGGCAGCCACCTATAAAGGGGCTAGCCTCCCTACCAACTAGCTAAAGAATATCATGCTCCTCCTTCCTCTTCTTTTCTCTCTTTTGGTCGGCCCTACCTAGCCACCCTCGCCTGCCTGCCTCGCCCGCCCGTGCCTGACCCTCACCCTCTTCTACCGTAGGCAAGGGTGTCTCTTAGGGTGTGCAGTTGCCGTCGTCAAACTAGGTCTAGAGGTAGATCCCTCGCTAAGATAGAGGTAAGTAGTATTTTGTCCATTGTCTTGGATGAAAAAATGGACCGTCTATGTAAGGGCTAGAACAAAAAGTAGACAAGTAGGTAGATGCCCCGTGAGATCTTTTATTGTTTCCGCAAGATAGTGAGCGAGGGAATAATCCTGATCCCACCAACCGTCACCGATTTCTTTACAACGAGGAGGCATTTTACTCCTGAACGAGCTAGGATACCTGAGCCCGATACTGTTCCGACGACTCATCGCAAATGGCTGTGAAATCGACCTGGATGTCCACCCCGGCAGGCAAGTTTGAGACCTCCACCATCGAACGAGCTGGGCGGTGCGGGAAAGCGGGATTGTACACCTTATTGAATTCGGGCATCATACCCGTGTCGCGAACATAGACCTTTTGGGAGTGAGCCATTTCAACCCCTAAACTTTACTCGTCGGCAGGCATGATGCTTACCACTACCTTGACAACGTGCGCCAAACTTGAACCAGCTTCTTTAAGCACGGCTTCTGTGTTTTGGATTATGGCTCGCGTCTTTTCCTCAGTCGAGCCTTCAATTATCTTGCCATTCACATCTGCAGGGATTTGACTAGAGAGCCAAACAAAGTTGTTGGCCTTGATGGCTTGTGACTAGAAGGGAGTCAGCATTTAGATGTCAGCAGGTGATGCCATTGCTCGTGTTTCATGCTTGGACAAATCGTGCACGACGACACACGCATGTGAAACAGTACGAGGAAGAGCATGAGAAGAAAGGGGAGAATGAGGAGTTTGGCATACGTAGTGGGCCAATGCTACATGTAGCCGAGGAGTGTCAGCCGGTTATGGTGCTAGTATGGAATGGGTGTCATGACGCACGCTTGTAGCACTTGTCGGTATACACTGACGAGACCAACATTGCGTAATTTCTCCTCTGAGTCGAGCAAACAGCTCTGGACAGCCGTATGGTAGAGGCGCGAATATAGTTGGGATGCAACCTGCTCGAGACCCGTGAAGACATTGTTAGTGATGAGAGGCGAGAGACAACAGACGATGGTACCACGAGCTGGTATTCGTGAGTCCGTGACGCGTGCAAATTGGAAGACAGTCGGCGTCGCCATGAGATAAGGCTTGATAGAGGGCTTGGAGCAATCGGCGTATGATCCCGAGGATTTCGGGTCGGATCAAACTTCCGGACTGGCGAGTCCCGTTGAGAGTGCCTCCACTCGGAATCCTTCTCCGTATCTACTCGTAAGAGCATGATTGGGTGTTCCCGCTAGCTTCTGCACCCACCAAGTCTCTCCAGGCCCGTTCCGAGGCAGGGGAGCAGTGAGATAAGCTGGCTCTCCCCTCGGCCTTTTATTTGTTGGGGCGGGACCGGAGGTGGGGTCGATTCGGGTCGTCCTGTCCCATCCTGTCCATCCCGAATTCCCGATCAGTGCCGCTTCAGTACCACAATAGTCCCAAGGCACTGGTGACAACTTTCCTGTTGGACACTCTGTCGTGCTTACTTTCTCGGTCAATTATGTCTAGAGGAGGATATCCAAGTGTTGGTGTCGCAACAGAGCGGATTCGCCCGGCAGTGAAACCCGGTCAACTTCGGTTCCACTTGGGTTTGTCCTCGAGGCTCGCCAGTCGTCCTCGGATACTATCCCCGAGAACTTGCTGTCAGCCGACTTGCTCAGGACAGGGCGCAAAGGATGTCAGCCCCGGTTAGCCACCGGCGAACTCTCTTTAGACACATGAATCCGAGCATTGACACTTCAAGCATTTCTCGTTCCGTCCTCGAAGGTTCTTGCTGGACATTTCAGGCCACAATACTGTAACACTACATGAGCAATAGCTTGCATTAGGTTCCATTGAGTGAATGTGACTGTTCTTGGGTATCGGACCCAAATTTGCATCCGCCGGAATCGCCGTCCGACAGCACTACCTAGGTAGTGGCTATCATGGCGGGGCAGGATCTTTCCACCTGACCTTTTATCTCCTATCCCGACCATCCTCACACTGCGACTCAGAAAGTCTGCCATTTTCAACTCATGGTATGGTAATAGAAACATCATGTCCGCCTTTGCCTCGACTCGCCCACGGAGAGTTTCTCCGTCTGGATTGACGATGCTGTCCTCGCGTGCTGAGCCGCGTTCAAGTCCCGAGTCCATGTTGGAAGTGCCACTCCCTGGCTCCCTTTGTTCAGTTTTACAGTCTGAAGACATCTCGATACTGTGAACTTGTTGGAGTCGTGGAATGGTCGTTCTTGGTGGTGTCGATGTTATTGAAATGGTAGTTGAATATTACAGTGCAGGGGAATACGTTTGAGGCGGTATTGAGTCCTGTCGGAACGAGAGACAAATTCCCAGTACGGCAGAAGCTGGAATATCAGTCAGGCTTGAAAGTAATAAAGGTCATGATCTGGCTGCAGGAGCTGATAAGGAGCTGTCTGGCATGACCAGGGGTGCTAGAGCACATCGCCACTTGGCACAACTTCGAACACCGTTCATTACCGGAAGGTACTTCGGATGGCACTTCCGAAGTCTAGGGGCCCCCACAGTAGACACCCTCTTCCCATCTATTGAGAGCCCCTGTTGCGAGCTATCTCCTCCGTAGGCCGAATTCTTAAGCCCGAGATAGACTGAGTTAATGTTGGCGTATCTAAACAGAGTTAGCGAGAAGAAGCGGGGGGGACCACCCTCAGTTATCTCACTTCCCCGGGAATTCTACAGGGGACAATCGCGGTCTTTACGTAATACCCCGCAATGCTATGAAACTAAGGATGTCCTCGGATACGGGGATCCGGCATGGTCTAAAGACAGGGCTCTCTGAGGATTGACATCCGAGACTGGCTTGGACACATCCAGACAGGGACTACCCCAAGCCATGGCTTCACTTACAGACACAGTTAATGAGCAATCTTGACCCAGCTTTAGAGCCCTTGACAGTGTAAAGAGGCACCTAATCCTTGCGAAAGCGCGTGGCGAAGCCGGTAAGCCGGAAGACGCAAGAAGATAGCCACAAGTTCTGCTGTCTCGACAACGGCCCAGAATGCGCCCGAAAGAAGCGAATGACTAATGGCAGCCAGATTCTGAAAGCTTATCTCAGCAGTCCGAACTTCTTAGGGTCACTTGACCTTTGCACTGCCCTTCGATGCCAGGAGCGCAGGTACACCAACAGATGCATTGTCGGGTCAAGCCTGTACAGGTACAGGTAGAATTTAAAGCCAATATGCTGAGTCTGGATCACTTTAAACCAAAAAGAGCATCCAAAATACCATTTACGTATTATTTATAAGAACTCATCTGCTCCCGAGATGAACTTGCTCAACTCTCTCAACGGTCTCTGTCATGACTAACACGTACAAAATGATGGTATTTTCGTCCCTTCAAACTTCGTTGGATGGATATTGAATCTTCTCGAGGGGCTTATAATCCTCCTTGATCGTCCTCACACTTACGAAACGTTGTAAGTGGGCCATAGTACCCGTCTTGTCGTTGGTGCCCGAGTCCCTGCTGCCGCCGAAAGGCTGCTGGGCAACGACGGAGCCGGTACACTTTGTGTTGAGATACAACATGCCAGCTGCATGCTTCAATTGTGTTTGCGCGCTGCGCATAGCGTAAGGGTCTTTGGCGAATATGCTGCCGGTCAGCGCGTAGCGAGAAGTGGTGTCGACCAGCGTCAAAGTGTCATCCCACTCAGAGTCGGGGTAGACATAGACGCCAAGAATTGGGCCGAAGAGTTCTCGGGACATGATGTCGTGACGGGGATTGTTAACGCGGTAGACGGTGGGATGGACGAAGTATCCATCCTCCTTGGAGGCCGTGCCGCCGACAATCAACTCGAGCTCAGGATCGGACTTGGCATCCTCTATGACCTTGTTCAACTTGTCGAATGACTGCGCATGGATGACGGGGTTGATGAAGTTGCTGTAGTCCTCGACGTTCCCGACCTTGAGCTGGGCGATCTCCTCTTGGAGGTGCTTCTTAAATTCGGGCCATACGGACTCGGCAACGTAGACGCGCGAGTTAGCAGAGCACTTTTGTCCCTGGTACTCGAACGCTGCACGGATGGTGTTCAGGGCCGCGCTTTTCACATCGGCCGAGCCGTGGACAACTCCCCAGTTCTTCCCGCCAGTCTCACCAACCACGCGGGGATACGAGTTGTAGACGCCATCACCGATGGCATTGCCGATCTTCTTCTGTAGTCCCTTAAAGACCTGGGTAGATCCGATGAAGCTGAGGGCACCGAATTCGGGCCTCTTCAGGACGGTGTTGGTGACCTCCTCGGCATCGCCGGGCAGGAACTGGATCACATCCTTGGGGAGGCCGGCTTCGACGAGAATCTGGTGAAGGAGCCAGCTGGCATGAAGCGCGTAGTCGGAAGGCTTCCAGATAACGACGTTGCCGAGCAACGCGGCCGGGCCGACGAGGGTGGCGCCGAGAGCTGTGAAGTTGAAGGGGGCAATGGAATAGACGAAGCCCTCGAGGGGACGATACTCCAGCTTGTTCCAGTTGCCGTCGGGATGCACTTTCGGTTGCTGTCCGTAAAGTGACCACGCCTCCTGGATGTAGTACCTGAAAAAGTCCACCGTCTCTGCAGCGGCATCGATCTCAGCCTGCCAGATGTTTTTCCCCTGTCCCAACATCGTTGACGCCACGATGTCCGAGCGGTACTTGCCGGCAATGAGCTCGCAGGCACGCAGGAATATGGCAGCGCGGTCCTCAAAAGCCATAGCCTCCCAGGCAGGCTTGGCTTTAAGGGCGGCATCGATGGCCTCGTTCACTTGCTGAGGCGTCGCTGCCGCATACTCTGCAATAATCTCACGATGATTCGAAGGGTTCTGCTGCTTTCGGGACTGCTGCGTTTGGACCTGGACGAGGCATTAGTAAATGCAAAAAGACACGATTGGCCGTGGTTACTTGCATTTGCTCCGCTGATGTTGATCGGGATGTTCACGGGGAGCTGGCCCTTCAGTTTCTCCAGCGTCCTTGTAAGTTCTGCCCTCTCTGGGGAGTTTTTGGCGTAGTCGTACTGTCCAGGTATTAGCCTTGGCGACGACTACGTCACCCTCAAGAGAATTGCTCACCAATTTCTCATTCTCAAATTTCGGTGGGTTCCAAAGGGTGAGAGACCTTGTCCCAGACCTGGAAAGCCAGGATTTGCCACAGGAGGAGGCATGGAGGCAACCCACTCGTCGAGAAAAGAACACCGAGCTCATGTTGTCAAGAGGAGACAGTGGACAGCTTGGAAGGCGGGACTTACCGATCTCTCACGAGGGGTAAAACTGCATGTTGACCGATTTATCATTCATCTGACGTGAAGCCGGATGGCCAAGCCACTGTGAGGCCGGTGGACCCATCCGGCGACGGGTGGAATTGCCGAAAGCGTCGGAAGGCTACTCCGACAATAATGCATTTATTGGCGATTCATTATAGGCACAAACACAGGCAGAGATCATCGTCCAAGACCCCTCGTGAAAGAAGCAGTCGGCATCCATTCCCGACTGTTTTTATCCAAGATCAGTCGCCGGAAGCGTTGTTAAGATGTTGACCGCTGTCTAAGGGGAAAGTCGACCAGGCCAAAGTCCATCGTAGATGAACGAGGTTGGGTGGCAATGAGCTGCCTTGGACTCTGTGCGATCCAGGATCATCACTGCGCCACGAGAACGCTGCGACCAGTCGTCTTCAGTCATCAGCAACATGTCAACTCGCGTCACAACCATCAACATGAAGACGCTGGCACGGGCCACGGTCTGCAGAGGCGCCGTGTGGATGGTGCGACACGACGCACGATATACCAGCACCATCTCCCAGACGCCGAAAACAGCCGCCGTGGCCATGAATGACAAAATAGTTCTCTCCAGGCTGCCGCTGAAGATACTCCTCCGATCTTTTATCATGACTACACTCATGTCCTCGCAGTGGCTCATTCGGCCCTCGATAGCCGTTCTCGGCGCAATCCACGGTACTAAGTCGGTACTCTTGAACGCGGACAAGAATAGGCTCCTGAATAGCCTTCTCCGCTGGACAGTGTATGATCACTTTTGTGCTGGAACGAATCACGAAGAGGTTCGAAGGAGCGTGGCCGAGTTCAAGAAGTTGGGCTACCAAGGGATCATCCTCGCCCACGCCAAGGAGATCCTCTTAGATCCCAAGGACATGGCGCGTGTCAAGGGCACAGGTGAATATAGCCCTGCATGCTACGACATGGTCGAACAATGGAAGCAGTGCTCGATCGACACACTACGGATGCTTCAACCAGGGGACTTTCTTGCTTTGAAGTAAGTTCTTACCCGGCTGACTGATGACTTGCATGAAGCTCACGTACTTGTCCAGGCTCACTGGCGCAGGTCCCATCGCGGTAAATGCTTTGCAAGCTACAGCGCCGATTCCTGAGGCGGTAGACCGAGCGCTCATGGAGATTTGCGAGGAAGCCAAAAAACAAGGCGCGATGCTCTGGTTCGATGCCGAGCAGCAAGCTCTGCAGCCCACAGTCGACGCGTGGGTGATTGAATACATGAGGCGGTGGAACCGAGATATATCTCTGGTATACAACACTATCCAGGCGTATCTCAAGGACTCGGCCGCCAACCTCGACAGGCACATTACACTCGCCGCGCAGGAAGGATGGTCTTTAGGCATTAAGCTTGTACGCGGCGCTTATATCGAGCACGAAATCCGTACCCTGATCCACGATAACAAGAGCGACACGGACCGGAGCTACGATAGCTTAGCAGACAAACTCATCAGCCAAAACATGCCTATTGAGCTTCAGACCCAGAGCCCCGGGCTCCAGTTCCCCAGAGCGGCGCTCATGCTGGCGACCCACAACGCGGAGAGCACTATGAAAGCTTGCGCTAGACACAAAGCGAGGCTCGTCGCCGGCCAACCAACGTGCTCTCTGGAATGTGCACAAGTGGCCGGTATGGCTGATGAGCTTAGCTGTCAGCTGATCCAGAACTACGAGCAGTGCGCCGCTGAGCTCAGCGAGGGTGCGGCGCCGAAGGCATTCAAGTACCTAAACTGGGGTTCAGTGAGCGAGTGCATGGGTTACCTTCATCGACGCGCTGTCGAGAACCGGGGGGGAGTTGAGAGGACGAAGCACATGGCCAACGCGCTGGGAGAGGAACTGTGGCGTAGGTTCTCGGCTAGATCATGGATTGGTGACTGGAACATATTACGATTCTACAGAAAATAGAAAGTTTGCTTTCGCGCTAGGATCAGGCGGGAGGAGTCGTGAACAATTCTCTCGCCATCGTTAAGAGCGAGGGACAATCCTGTTCCTTTTTTAGTTATTGTCTACCAGACTTCACCTATCCCTAGACATGAGGCAGATTAGAGAAATGTTCACTCCTACAATCACTGGTTGAGGTGGAGTCCCCAACCGGTCACGGACATGATCGCTGATGGAGCCACAAAGGTCGTGGGTAGTACCACATTCCAAAAGCTCCTCGAGCAAGTTGGTCTGACACACCTCTGCAATCACCTTAGAAAGAAGATGGCCACTGTCCCAAAGGCGTTCAAATGTCTAACACCGTGTTCGTCTATAAGCCCAAAAAGGGGGATCCTCCCGGGCTGACCCAGAGGGCAAAGCCTTTTAAGGTAAATACGACAGACCTAGTTAATTGATATCCACGACCCTGCAGTCGATGGAGAGCACTGATTTCTCCACGTGCAATGGCGACCTGTTGTATTGGCACCTCATGGAGATCAGAAATGTCGTATTCCGAGGCTCGGCAAGGAGCGTCGATTGGCATAGCGTTAACGACCTCAATCATGTTCTCCGAGACGGTGTTGCTGGGACGTAAACTTCGATGGGTATCTCTGACGCGGCTATGAGAGTCGGGCCGAGACCAGAAGCTGGTAGTTGCTCGACATTGGGACATTGGGCGCACACGGATTCACCATGGGGTGATTGGTCTGAGGCTGTAAGCGCGATCGCCCTGGCAAAACAACCAACTGGGATCGGGATACAACTTCTATTGGAGATTTGAGAGATCGAAGTCGGGATGGCTGGCCTGCATCGATCGACGATTTGGTAGCTGCATCCTGCCTCCAACGGCTTTCAACCTGGCGCTCCATTGTTCACTCGGCAAGGTAGGAACTGACGTAACGCATAAGTAAGAGCTTCAAGAGGAGGGCGCCGAATTGCATTCGGAGCCCAAGTCGTCTCAACAAAGATAGCCCGAAAGAAACCCGTAGAGCCTGTACCGGTCTTGGCCTGCACACGCTACCGCCCTAGGCGCACACAGGCTCGAGAGCGAACGGAGCGAAGTGGAGCAAAGAAGCGAACCATATTCCCGAGATAGAGTCCATGCCGGAGAGCTTTGAGATCAATGGGCTCTATTGAGGCTAGAAAGCCTAGAAGGTCAGAGTAAGGCACTATCCTGAGCCCGGTAGAGAAGGTCGGTACAGCGTTCATGGACGTCTGACCCGTTGAGGTGATGGAGGCAGTCAAAGCGCATGGATGCTGCGCCTGTCAGAGGACCCATCCGAACACGCGTCCACTTAACCCGTTCCTGGTTGGCGTGCCGAGAACGCAACGCAGCTCGGATGACAAAGCCGAGGAATCCTGCTGGTGACGAGTCATGCGACTCATGCCAACCCCGACCTGTCAAGTAAGCGGGTAGGCCTCTCTGAAAACCCGGATCAGTCCGCCGACCTTCACCAAAGTTAATGCGTCGCCATGTCAAGTGTCAGCCGAAACCAACATAGGGTGGCCAAAAGGGTCGTCAAGGCGTGCGTGTGACAAATTTCCAGGCATTCCGCTACTTCTTGGCTGTCGGAGCAATCCGCTAACCTGTAGGCTAAGGTGTGAACGATGTCGGATGATGAAGGTGAAGTGCTCCGGATCCGAGCCGTGTACACGCTGTCTCCGGAAGAAGGAACGCTGTTGCTATGCAGCCGAGAGCAAGCGCATATCAGTATCGGAAAGGTAGGTGCTAAGGGGGGAGGGACTCTCGACATAGCATCAGACACTAACTATGGAACGACATGAGAAGCTACCTACGAGAGTTGGAAATTCGGAGTAGCAATCCGCTAGTTACTCCCCGTCCGATTACAGCGCTGTGTCAACTGCCTCCACACGATCAAGAGTCCCCGGACGAGTCCAATTCGCCGGACCATGTTGCACCACGCAGACCCCAGGTTGCCGAACCCAGAAACGTGATTTCGCAAGATCATCGTACGAGTTGGTCGGCTGCGCCGGTACGTTCGCCCGAGATCATAGCGATCATGATGGTGTTTTCTCATGTATCCCCAGAGCAGCCGACCTCCTCGGACAATCGGGGCGAGGCAACCCGCATCTGAAATCGTTGATCAAGAGCCAACACCAGAGGACAGCGTCGGGTCGCCCTTCCGGCAAAATCCTTTGGCTGACAATGACTATACCTTCGTCAAGATGGGCGGGAGGTTCTGTAAGCACCATCATGAGGTTAAGTGTCCCTTGAAACTTGCTGATCGTCTGAACCAGGGTACATGGGTCCATCCTCATCCTGGTCTTTTTGCCGACGCGTGTTAGCCCTGTTGGGACAACGTCTACCGGAGTCGAGCTATGTCCCAGACCCAGGGCATTTTGATGGCGGCGTATTCCGGTTACGCTGGAGGCCAGTCGCCTACGATGAGATCCCTGACGTCTCAAACCTGCCACCTCTAGACTATGCTATGTTTTTGTTCAGCACTGCCAAGTTTTACCTTGGCTCGCTAGCCTATGTCCTCGACGATGAAGACTTTCTACGTCACCTCCACGAATTCTACGAAGACCCTATTGGCAAGGCGTCTTCGGAGCGACACTGGTTTGCCCAGTATCTGCTAATTTTGGCTTTTGGCAAAGCCTTCATTGTTAACCAGACCTCTCCCGAGGGTCCTGCCGGATACCAGTATGCCACTAGGGCTATGGCGTTGATGCCGGATCTCGCCGGACTGGCGTCGAATGCTGTCCATGCCGTTCAAGCGTTAGTTCTTGGCGCTGTTTACCTCCAATCTATTGACATGAGGGTTGGCGCTTTGCAACATGTGAGCACACCAACAGAGCCGTTCAATATTCCGTGCATTGACCTTGGTCCACTGTCGACAGATCGGACACGCGTTGCGCATTTGTATCGTCGAAGGTTGGCATCGGCACATGCTAGAAGAAGTGGTTGGTCTTGAGCACTCGCGCCTGTGCAACACAATCTTCTGGGTAGTTTACCAACTTGATCGCGATTTCGGCTCCCTCATTGGCGCTCCAAGCTCCATCCACGACGAAGCAATCACTGCGAAGGCTCCCTCAGAGTTGAACAGTTCTCTACAAGCGCTGAATATGACCCTTCACGTGCGCCTCTCTCGGCTGATGGCCCGGATTCTCACCGGTAATTATACTCCGTGGCAATTTGGTCGAAGCTCTGACTAACGTATTCCTCAGCTATCTACGGAGTCGGTAAGCAGTTTGATGGCTCCCTTGTCACCAATACGCAAGAGGTCCTTAAAGACCTAGCCCAACTATCGAAAGACATCAATGCATTACTTGACGAACACTTCCAAGGGTCCATCGGTAGAGCATCGAGAATGGCATTGCGCTTGATTCTCTCGTACCATCATGTAAGCTTGTCATCGTGGGTAGGTGTTGCCCTCACGGCTGGCTGACCACTCTAGTGCGTTGTTTTGACTACCCGCCCATTGGTGATGTGCGCCCTGCACATGCACATCAAGCAGACAGATACCCTGGGACTCGGTCCAATCTCTCTGTCGCTCCCTGTGGCATCTTTGCTGCGGTCTTGCGTCGAGTCGGCGCAAAGTGTTCTGAGAATCCTTCGCGTCATCGGGGATGAAGACCTCTTAGGTAGGTCACAGGTTACGATCGAACCAATTAGCGAACAACACCAAACTAACTGTGTCTTTAGAGGCTTTCCTCCCTTTTCAACTGGAAGACGCATACTCGTCCGCCTTCGTCCTCTACCTTATCCGCGTAATCAGCCCGTCCCTCCTACAGGATCAACACTGGGCCGAGAGCGTACAGTGTATCATGGACAAGATGATTTCAAAGGGGAGTGTCGTTGCGCCCTTGCGAAAGCTGGAACTCAGCCAGCTAGAGCACATCATGGCGGCCTTCACGCCCCTCAACGACGAGCCAACAAGTCCAGCTGCGAGCACCAATAACCAACTGCCGAACCTAGAGCAGATTCCTGTGCCGCCCGCTTTGACAGTTAGCGAACCGGGTTGGGATCTCTTCATGGCCAACAGTATGATAGGCATTTCACCGGGCGAGATGTTGGACCTTGCGGCGCAACTCGAATTAGACGGCAGCTTTCTCCCAGCTTGATTGTGCTGATGGGAGAAGGAGTCCTGGCGGAGCTGACATGTGGGGAATAATGTATATACGGGATCGCCATGAATGAATATTGGTCCAGTATGTGGTCCAGCTGCAGGCCTGTATATCAGCCACCCCCGGCTCACTCGATGATGCAGGCCGCCATCTTCCCCGAGCAGATCTACCAACAAGAAACCGACAAGAACATCCGCTTAAAGTAATACAACAAGGCATTGACTCCTCACAATGTCCAACTTACGCATCGCCTCGCTCCAGTTCGAAAACGCCTCGGGCGACAAGGCGGCAAACCTGGCATCGATCCGCCGCCTCTCGGCCCAAGTCGCCAGCCAGGGCTGCAACGTCGTGGCCTTTCACGAATGCTCCAACTGCGGCTACACGTTTGCGTCAAAGCTCTCGCGCGACGAGCTCGTCGCCGCCGCCGAGCCGGTGCCTTCTGCCCAAGCATCCGGGAGCTGGTTGCCATTGCCCGGGACGTTGGCATCGTCGTGCTGGGCTGGGCTCTTCAAGGCCACGGACAAGATTTATAACACCCATGTGTGTGTTTTTGCTAGCGGGATGCTCGCTCGTTTCCGCAAGCTGCACCCCTTCATCAGCAAGCACCTGTCCGCTGGAGACGAGCTGGTTAGGCCGGCATCCTGATCTGCTACGACAACTTCGTGGAAAACGCCCGCGCGACGGCCCTTTTGGGCGCCGAGATCCTCTTCGCGCCGCACATCACCATGGTGCTGGACCCCTCTGGCGACGTGCTCGACGAGTGTCGATGGCTCGGCGAAGACATGGCCGTGGCGTTGTGCACGCGAGATAAGCTGCAGCTAGCCGGCGGTTTCAGGTACCGAAAGGCGAGGCGTCCACGGCTGTACGGGGATGTCATCGCCAAGTAGCACGAGGTAGAGCAAAAGGTTGCGTGGATGAGGTGATTCCAGCAGTTTATGTTTGTAGCAAATACATAAAACTGGCATGGGTACATGGAGAATAACGTCTGCCCGCGTTTCTCAAGTCGAGTATTCTAGTCAAAGGGCCCGCCCGGTCGATCAATTGGGAATCTCGTCGATGCTCTTCACGTCAATCGCGCTGCGCCCATTCATCTTTTGCCCAAGTTGCCGCTCGCAGGATACACTGCGTTAACGGTTCGCAAACTAACGACTGAGATGGCTCACAATGGACAGTTCGACGCAACTCACCCACTCGGCGCAATCGGTTCGAGTTGTACTGCCCGCCAGGCCAAGTTCAATGCCCAGCTTGCGGTCCCTGCGGAGCCCGTAGGATATCAGCGCGGGAATGCATTCTTGATGGGATTGCGGCTCATTGATCATGGAGAACCGCTAGCAGACGCAGAAAGGAACTGAAAATAGACAGGCCAGGTACTCGGGGTCTGTGGTGGCGGGCGCCTGGGTCTTCGCGTTGCCCGTAACTTCCGATGGTGCGGAGAGGGGTTGTAGACTGGTGGTGGCATTCACAGACACCGTGGAAACGGCATACACGAGCCTCTCGTATGCCGCACACAGCGATGCTGGAGTGAATTGTCGCCACTCAGAGCCGCAAACGATTGACTGCAATGGGCACCATTTTCATGTTATTGTATCACAGAATCAGAAATCGTCCATTGAGAGACCCTCAACGCATCAAGTCATCCTGGACAACTCTGGTCACCCCTCCCAACTGACATCGGCATGAAGCCATCCGGTCAAGGCTTTTGTCACGGTTGATGACAGGCGATCGAACCGGCGAACCTTGCTCACGCATGTCTTCACGCCACAGTCCCAGTTGACTTGTGCCGAGCTTCACGATGGCCATCAATGAGATTGGGTGCCACTGAGCAATAGTGGCGTCTTCCTCGGCTCTGCGCTATGGCTAGCGCCCATGTACCAGGCAGAAACCGCCATCTTGCCCCCATTCTCGCCGTAGATTATCATTACTGCCTGGCTGCGGCTGTCGCAGCGGCTTCACATTGGTTGAGTTGCTTGTCTAGCTCAAGGGTTATGGCACGTCATGCTCACATCAGTACAAAGACACGATACTCAAGTCCAAGTATAAAGAGTGGATTGGCAGAACGGCGTTGACAAGATCAATCCCTCATAGCATCAGTTCCGCCACGCCTTCTTCTGCTTCACACTTGACAAGCTCCCATCAACGACTCACCCAGGTACTTGACAATGTCTGCGCCTGTGGCTGCATCGACCCCAAAGGCAACGAGCCACGCAAACCCTTCCGTTCTGTCCGCATTCTGACACGCTCTAGGTCGTGAGCCGTGACGAATGGCTGCTCGCCCGCAAGGCACTGCTAGAAAAGGAAAAGGAGCTCACGAGCATCAATGACGCCCTGTCCGCCGAGCGCCGAGCGCTGCCCATGGTCAAGGTGGACAAGCCATATGTCTTCAAGTCGCAAACCAACAGCAACGTGACGCTGGAGGACCTCTTTGGCGGCAAGGACCAGCTCATCGTCTACCACTTCATGTTCGCCCCCGAGTCCGAGGAAGGCTGTCGTGGGTGCGCGCACATTGGCGAAGCCCTGCCAGACGTCCGCCACATGCGCTTCAAAAACACCAACCTGGTGTGCATTTCCCGTGCGCCCCCAGAGAAGCTCGAGGCGTTCAAGGCCCTCAACGGCTGGACCTGGCCGTGGTACTCGAGCCAGGGTTCAGACTTCAATTACGACTTCCACGCCACCAACGACGAGTCTGTGGGCCCAATCGAGCTCAACTTTCGCACAAAGGAAGAGATGGAAGCCCTGGGCAAGACCTGGTATTCCGGCGACGTGCCCGGCTTCAGCGTCTTCTACAAAAAGGGCGGCGACATCTTCCACACCTACTCCACCTTTGCCCGCGGCGGAGACAAGTTCATGCCGACTCTGGCTCTGCTTGACATGACGCCCCTCGGCAGGCAGATCGGCCGATGGGGGCCGGCAGAGTTTAAGCTCAAGCATGAATACGATGAGAAAGTCTGAGGATGACATGGAGAGACGAGGTGCAGCAAAGTATGGTGCCGTTAATCAAGCTCGCGGATGGCTCATTGGGATCTGCTGGCAGCATGTCCGCCCGTCTTTACTATTGATAAGTATTTTGTGGTAAAAGTTCACACTCTTTCCACCGTTGATAGTATGCCACATCGGAACCATCGGGCACGCCGTCGATAGTCGGTGTCTCAGTCGTTGGTCCGTCCTCGAGAGGGTTGGTCTGGGCCTCGAATGGACATGGGGGTGCTCATCCTCGCCCCTGCAAGTCTCGGCCACCGACAAGTCACACGGCTGACAATGTTAATGTTGGCCTGCAGCCGGGCGAAATGGAATACGTACGAATACGAAGTACGGATAACCAATATTGCTTCAAACTGTTATTGGCGGGGCGTCAGCCAAGAGGTTGCACAAGAACTTCTATGAGCCGTCTTTAGCAATCACACAGACTTGTCGGGATCCCTGCCGAGACATTGAGGCGTCTGCAGGACAGCAAACACTGATAACGTTTGTTGTCTCTTCATCATCCAATCGTGGGTTCCCTAGACGCTTGATCATGTTTACTGTTAGGAGACACAATTTACGCTAATTTCCGATGGGCATGATGGGCATAACATGCCTCGTCCGAGAAGCTTGGATCAGGGGCGTCAATTTCCACACAATGACCAATCACTCATCCACATCGTAGAGTATCGTAGCCTCCGCCATGTCCTAGATCCAGCGCGATTAGTGAATCAGATTGCGTCACACGGGAGGGACGCCGTACCCACCCGTGTTGAGGCTTGAGCCGCGCCGGCCAGCATGGTGTCCAGCAGAACCGGCACACCTCAACCGATTACAGAAGGATGGGAGAGAGTGGCTTATTGTCACGCGCCAGGTTGCTGATTTGGGTCACCTAGGCAATACTGGTACACGCTTTTCATGCCACCCTCATGCTATGCAGCCTATGCTATGCTCAACAGTTATGAGCCCGGGAGGTGGCGTCAGCCTCCTATAGCTTCTACTGCAACGCTTCGGAAACCGTTCCAGATCGAGCGACGCACGGGTCAACCCAACAGAGACAGAGCACGGCATGGGGCGGGGCCGCGGGGCGCTGGAAAAAAAAATACGCCTAAAGTACGAAATAGTTACGACGAAAACGCCGATCCGTGGAGAAGTCTCCGGGAAAGGCGGATGTCTGGTCTGTGGTGTACGCCGACTATTGGTTGATACCAGACGATCAGGCCCCGACTTGGACAAGAGAAGCACCCGTGGAGAGGTTCATCCCGGTGTCGCACGAGTAATACTTTGTCGCACAGCACAACAGAGGAATAATGAAGAATATGACGGCCGTACCTATCCGTATAAATGCTGGCGAAGCTCCAGTCCGCTTGCTCCATGTCGCCATTGGTCAATTTCGCAGGCTTGACTTGTTGACACTCGGCACTTCTGCTCTCAAGAGCGAACCGTCTACGAGATGCGGAACCAGCTGCTCTTTTCCCTTGTTGGGCTCTGGAAACTGGCGGCCACGGCGCGCAACGCCAAGGTAGATCCGCTTCTCCGGCGGCTGCACGGTTACGAGAGTCACGGTGCCCGATTCGAACCGTTCGAGGAGCCAATGATTTACACGCGATCGGACGCTGCGCACCGATTCCTGACCAACGCTACCTCCAGTGAGTCTCGCACCAACCCCCCCCATGATTTCTGGCCCATCACTGATGGGGCATTCCAAGAGTTTGCTGTCATCGGCTCGGCTCTCCCAGAGGTCGGCTTCGACGTCGGCGAGTCGTACGCCGGGCAGTTGCCCGTCAGCGACAAGCCGAATGAGACGGACCACCTGTACTTTTGGTTCTTCCCCACGGCCAACGAGGAGCACAAGGACAAGAAGGAAATCGTCATTTGGCTCAATGGAGGCGTACGTTGCACCTCGGTCGCGCAACGGTGACAAAGCCCCGGACACAGATGCTAACGGCCGACCTTAGCCCGGTTGCTCCTCTCTCTTGGGGCTCCTGGAAGAGAACGGCCCGTTCGTCTGGCAGCCCGGCACCTTGAAGCCAGTGGCCAATCCCTGGAGCTGGCACCAGCTCACAAATGTCGTCTGGATCGACCAGCCCGTCACCGTCGGCTTCTCCCAGGGCGAGGCTACTGTCAAGGACGAGGACGACGTGGCGGAGCAGTTTCTCGGCTTCTGGAAGAACTTCATCGACACATTTAGCATGCACGGATGGAAGGTGTACATCGCCGCGGAATCCTATGGCGGCTACTACGGCCCGTACATCGGCAGCCACATGATCAACTCCAACGACACCACATACAACAAGCTTGGAGGCCTGTTGGTCTACGATGGAATCATGTTTGACAACATGGTCCAGTCCAACACGGTCGTGGAGTCCTTTGTGGAGCAACACTACGACCTTATGCCGCTCGACGACAGCACCATGCAGAGCATCCACGACATCTCCCAGCGCTGCGGCTTCACCGAATGGAACAAGAAATATCTCACATACCCGCCCTCGGGACCTGCCCCACGCTACCCGCCGGGAGTCAAGGTCTTCCCCAACGGTACCGTGGTGGCTGAGAAGGACTGTGGTTCGCTCTTTGACCTCGTCAATTACAAGTCGCTGCTCGCGAACCCCTGCTTCAACATCTACAACATCCCAGACCACTGTCCCCAGCTATTCGATCCGGTCGGCCCCAAACCCTACTTTGACCGGGCAGACGTGAAACGGGCCATCAACGCGCCCCTGGATGTCAAATGGACCCAGTGCGTCACTGGCGCGTTCAACTCGTCACGAGGCGACCAGTCCCTGCCACCGGGCAAGTACGAGCTGCCCAACGTCATCGACAAGACCAAGAACGTCATCATCGCGCACGGCGCCATGGACTTTATCCTGCCGCTCAACGGAGTGCTCCTGGGCATCCAGAATATGACTTGGGGTGGCAGGCTGGGCTTCCACACCGCGCCGAGCGACCCCTTCTATGTGCCGCTCTACGGCTACGACCCTCAGCCCAATAGCCCCTACTACGCAGACGGCCTGCCCGCAGCCTCCGGCGTGGCTGGCACCGCGCACCACGAGCGCGGATTGACGCTGGTTGTGACGCAGCTGGCGGGACACGAAGGACCCGGCTACGCGCCGGCCTCGTCGTTCCGACACCTAGAGAAGCTGATTGGCAGGGTACACAGCCTGAGCGACAAGACGCCCTTTACCCTTCCCCAGCTGAGGAACATTCCCCAAATGAACCAGACGCTGGGCAAGGGCACAGTAAAGATCCCTTGCTTGGGACGGGGCTGCTGAGGTTGTCGTGGACGAGGCGGAGCTTGCAACCAGCAATTGGCAAAACGGACTGTAACCCACGGCAGCGTTTGTACATGTCCTAGCCCCGCACAATTCTTAACTGCGGCAAGTGGCGATTGTGCTGTGATTTCAGGAGCTCATGGTCCAATGTATCCAGTCCGCAACTCTGCCTGTGAGCTGAAATTTTTGATGCCGTAAACATGAGTCGTATTCATCGTCGCTGAGCTATGTATGCGCCAAGCACTTATATACATGAAGACAAAATTCTGATGCAGCAAGATATGTACCGAGGGCTGTCGCCTCCTCGTGAGATGCCTTTACGGAACGCCTCGTGTCAGTCCAAGACAGGCAGCAGGCCCTCCTCCTGGGCTGCCTTGACAGCCGCGTTGTAGGCGGCAACGGCCTCGTCGTAGGCCCTGTCGAGCTCCTCCTGCGTCTCCCGCTTGGTGGCGTCGCCGCCGCCAAACTGGCGCACGGCGGCGTAGTACACTTCGGCCAGTGCCTCGCAAGCCCCCTGGGCCCAGACTTGTCCGCACTGATAGTACAGGCTTTGCAAAGGCAGGGGTCAGTCATCTGCGCTCAACGGGGGCCATGAATGGAAGTTTGGAGGGGGCACGGGACAACGGAGAGGATATTGTCAAGGTGACTGTAAGACGTACTCGCTCCTGAATTTCGTGTCAATAGCAGCCTTGGCGGCCTTGGTGAAGCGGGTCTGGAGCCGGAAGTTCTGGTAGCCAAAGTCATGGCGGTGGCAGGCGGGGAGAAAGGGGAAGCCGAAAGGGTTGTCGGGCGAGGTGGTGCAGCCGTCCGAGGACCAGTCCAAGGTCGGGGGATCCCTCTTGTTACGGCGGGCAGTGAACTGGGGCAGGGTGATGCCAAACATGAGCTCGTCAACGATGGCCACTGGGCTCTGGCGCTTCATGCTCGTTCCTTCGGCAGTGGGAACGGCCATGGCCGTCGAGGCGAGGGCCAGGAGAGCAGCGTTGAACTTCATGACGGCGAGTAGTCCACGGGAGACTGTATGGGGGACAAGACAAGAGCCGGTGACGAGGGTGAGGCACAGAGTTCCGGAAGGCTTTGGGACTGGTTCGAAGCCGCATCTATATACTAGTCCGGCCCCGAGCTGGCCAACCCCAGGCCAAGTAACGAAAGCTCGACAAGTCCGCTAGCCATGCAGATGACCTTCCCCGCACCGACGATCCTTCAAGGCTCGTATCGTCAACGGCTTGGCCCGGCGCTCGACTTGGAATTACCCAATCGAGCACACCACCTGTGTGCGCCCCGAGCTGTCATTTGCCGTACGGAGGCCCCCGTGCCATGGGTCGCAGAGCTCCAGATGCCAGGTGGAACAAGGCCTGATTTTGCGGAGAGGTGGCTCGGGAACAGCCCCGTGCCAAGACGGGCCTGGGGGTCTCGAACGGCAGGTGAATGAAGACCGCGCACCGCCGCTCCGGGGACAGGGGTTCAGTGCCAATCAGATGAGTGCATGGCCGGCTGAGTCGACAGCGAGCGACAGGTAACGACACTACGTTGCTGATGCGTGTCTTGGATACGCGGGGTCTGGGAAGGGCCTCCTGTCTGTTCTCTACGAGTGCATCGCTCAGCCTTGGCCCCCAACATGACTCTCGAATGTCTCTCCCTCTCCCACCGCTCAGACAACTCGACTAGACGCAAAGCGGTATATTGAGATGGCATAGTCGGTATATAGAGCAAGACTCGTTGGCTTCAAGTCGTCGTTCATACTCGGGCAACGACTCCGGCGAGCAGGCCGCAGAGTGCCCAAGCCCACGATGCCGTCTCCAACAAGGGCCTGCGACCCCTCCCAGCGCTCTCATCGTAGCCGCCACCAGCGGCACCGCCGTCGCCCGTCGACGAGGCCAGGACCTTTTGCCCAGTTGGATACCGAATGTTGTATACGGGCGCACCCTTGAGCAGCGCGGGAACGCCCAAGACATGCGTGCAGTTGGCCTGGTTAGCCTCGGGCCAATCCAGCTTGCACGGCTCGTCGTAGCCAAAGGTGCAGACGGGGTCGAGGATGTTGAACAGGGTGTAGTGCTTGGCAACCCAGCTGTCCGGGCGGGCCAAGCAGCCGGACAGGAAGTTCATGCTGTTGGCGGCGCTGAAGGGCAGCCAACCGCCCTTGGTGTGGATGAGGTCCTCGCAGTTGGAGGCATCGACGTTCGCAAACTGCATCTCGACGGAGCCGCCGGCCGTCGGCTTCTCCGTGGCCGAGTAGCCCGTGTACAGGTAGTTCCAGGCGTCGTAGCTGACGTCGTGCGCGCCGCCGGACTGGTCGACGCGGAGGAGGTAGACCTTGCGGCCGCGGTAAGAGAGAGACACGCAGACGCTGTCGCAGTCGACGGCGTCGGGCCAGTAGGCGACGCGGTTGGTGTTGATCTTGCACCCCAGGACGCCGACGGAGGACGAGTAGCTGTCGTGGGGGGTTGCGCCAACGGTTCCGCTCTGCTTGTTGCCGGGCGCCGCGGCGGCACGTGGTGGAAAGAGTGGCAGGATCGCGAGGGCTGGCAAGGAGTGGAATCGCATCGTGGCAGCGAGCGGGTTAGTTGGAGGAACCCCGTTGATGCATCCACACACGTGGGCGGGACGGGACGGGACGCCGCCGAGGGCGCGCTGAGACGGGGAGAGGCGACCCCGTGGTGGACGCGCAGCTATGCTACGACTGATGCCGCGCAGCGACGCGCATGCTCGCAGAGTTTTCAATGTTGGCGAACATGGGATTCGGAGATTATCGCGAGTTGAGCGCGCGGAAAAGGGGCTTACCCCGGTTCATGCCCTTTTCGGATTGGGCCGTGCTCGCCAGGCACGACGCCAACGCCGAGTCACCGAGCCCCCCGGCTTCGCAGATGGGTGGGTGGACAAGGTGAGTTGTCATACTCGTACTCCGTACATGGCGTCTGGCGGGGGTGGGGAAGAGTCTGGGATGCCTCCCGTGCTGCCAGCCGTCCTGCACCATGCGAGACAGCGGTGAGAGTGAGCCATTGAGGTAGCCATGGCGGTGGGGAGGGGAGGGACGTGTGCCTCGCAGCAAGAGGCTGGGTTGCCATGCTGTTACCGACGCTCACGACTCAACACCGCGTGTCCGACGTCAACCCGTCTCACAGTTGCAACCCACGTTGGACTTGAACCGCGGCCACACTCTGCGGCGTGCAAACGACAAATCTACGCTCTACGGTCGACGGAACTGGCGCGTTTTGATGGCTGGAGAAGGGCGCGGAAACGCCTTGCCCCCCTATCCGTCCTATTAACCGCGTGATTCACAATGCGAGCCGAGGTGGGCAATTGGCAGTGTTACCAGTGGCAGAGCCGTCGCTTGGGCGTGCCACTTTTCAGCTTAATATTGAGCTCGGCAACGTCATCACTGGTGGGACGCCCCCAGCGGCTCCTCCAGGCGGCCATCGTGTGTCGTCGCCAAGGCTGTTGTTCGCGCCGGTGCAGCACGACGGTTCACGGGCGGCCACCCTATTCCGTCGACGGCCAGCAGCGAGGGCAATGTCGTGGCTGGCCGTGAGGCGGTTTCAAGCCCATGTTTCCCCTTCACGTCAGTTGCCCTCTGGTCCATTGAGCTTCAATATTGGGAGAGCAGGCTTTGAAGCATGAGACACGCACGACGCCGTCCCCAGGCGAATGGCTGCTGAACTTGTACTTCTGTTCTATTCAGTTCAAGTCGAGCCGGGCAGCCGGTGCATGAATGAACAGGTGAGAGGCTGCAATTCATCATCTCGCCAAGGTCAGCGAGACACCACGCCTCCACAACACTGTCTGTCATGATCACTCCGCCCGCCTTTGTCAACCTGGCCGTGTTCAACGCCGCAATCCTACCCTGCGTCCGCTTCTTCTTCCCCGATCCCAAGCGCCGCAGCTTGGAAGCGTTGGATGTCATCTTTGCCAGCGCACACGCCGACAAGGCCAACCCGGCCAAGCGCGCGAAAGAGATGTGCCATATCCATGAAACACTCACTCAGCCCTCGCGGCTCTCGTGGCGACTTGTACACAACTCGTGCTCTGGCATTAACGGCGCACACATCGTGCAGCCCCCCTTTGTCTGCTTCAACATTCTATACCTAAAGAGCATTCGTCTGCCTAATAGCTCACGCTAAAGATCTGCCAATGGCCGAGAGGGCCGTCCAACGACAGCTTGTTGCCACCGTCGGCATTCAAGAACTTGCCAGAGTCCTTCGGCTTAAAGGTGTAGCCCTTGCTCGGCTCGTAGCCAGTCTCAAACACCATGGCGTTCTGCTTCTCGTTGCACATGAGCCCGCCCTGGCAAATGAATCGGTCGTCAGCGACGCTCTGAATGGTGAACTCGCTGCCTCCGAGCTGAACGGCATGGATGACCCAGCGCTGCGACTTGCGCTCGTGACCCTCGGACGCGCGGGTCAAGATGGCGTAGGATTCAGCACGGCACTTGCCCGGGTTTGTCAAAGCGAGGCCCTTCGTCTCCAAGACCAGGAAACGCCCCTCGGTCAGCCTGCCACGAACGGTCTTGAATCCATGTTCCACAACCGACGCGAGGTCGCCAATCACGCCGTCACCTTTGTACGGCACAGGCGGCCGGGGCTGGGAGTATCTGGACTGGCAGTAAGACGACCCGTCATAGTTGCCCTGTGAGTTGCGATGCGGCTCGGCGGCGAACGGGAGGTTTGGCACGGTGTAGTCTGGGTTCTCAAAGTCGAAGGCGCTCACTAGGTCGCCCATGTGCTCTCGGCGCCAGTGCACCATCTCGTCCGTCGTCACATTCTTGCCCTTTGCGGCCTGCCATTTCTCAACAAAGAGAATCTGCGAGCTGTGGTCGGCGTGCTCGGTGTAGACGCCGCCATTTCGGGTCCACGGCGAGATGATGTAGAACGGCAGACGGAAGCCCGGGCCGATGAAGGTGTGCCCAACCATGCCCCAGGGATCGTCAATCCACTCGGCCGGGGTCCCGTCGGGGGACCTATAAGGGTCAACGTGGTCGAACCAGCCCCCGGTTTCATCGTAGGAGACGATAAGGGCTGTGTTATTGTACTTGGGGGAGTTGATGACGGCTTGGGCAATCTTGTTCTGCAGCCACGCACCGTCGTGGGGGGAGTAGGGTTGGTGTTCAGAAAGCTGCATCGGTCCCACGATATAAGACACCTCGGGAAGAGTTCCGCTGGCGGCTTGCTCGTAAAATGAATTGAGAGGCAGTCCCTTGATGCCCTTGTTATACAGGGGCGAGTCCTTCTTGGCGTCCTGGAACTGCTTGAACCACGCGTAGGGGTTATCGTCGAAGTTGTCGGCGTCTTGGAAGACCTGCCACGAAACCCCAGCGTCCTCGTAGTGCTCACCGGAGGTCTTCCACTTCAGCGGGTAGCAGTTGATGCCACCTTTTTCGCAACCGGGGGTCTCGTTGTTGTCAATATAAGGGTTGCCGCCCTGGTCCGGGCGCTGCGGCGAGCCAGGGGAGTTGATGGAGCCTGAGATCCAGGCGACCCTGTTGGGGTTAGTAGAAGCGACAATGGACTCCTATACAACACGGTTAGACGTTTTCTCGCGCCTAGACAGTACCGGTCTCAACATGTGGCAGAAGGCCTACCTGGTACATGTCCCCCACAACCCAGCCATCAGCCAACGCCCACTGCGTTGGGACGTCATCCTTTTTGTAGAATCCAATACTCCAGGGCGTGTTGTTCATGGCCCAGTGATCGTTGGTGCCGAAGTTCCAGGCGGCATGGTTCTCGTACCAGCCGTTGCTGCCGGCGGACATGCACTGCGTCGCCTCGGACCAGTTTCCGTCAAGGTAATTGAGATACCAAGGGGTGACGTACTGGGCATCGGTGGTCAGGGCCGGGGTAGTCAATTGCTTCCACACCGGGACGTTGCCGTTCATTTGGAGGTTTGCATCATTGAAGCCCCGGACGCCGGCCATGGTACCAAAGTAATGGTCGAAGGCGCGGTTTTCTGACGAGACTGTTAGCAACACTGAAGGCATGGATCATTTTTAAGCGAGCTTTCGCACCCTGCATGAACAGAACAACATGATCGACATCTGCCAGGCTACCAGCATTGGCAAAGTGTGCCAGGGCGCACACTGCCGCCGCGATGGGTGCAGCGCATCGGAAAACTGCCATTGTTTCTTTCCGGCGGCGAAATCTCTACTTGAAAGGTTCGGAACGTGTCGCCGTCTCCTGGACGAAGGCACAGCAAGGACCGCAGAGCCATTATAAAGGGACGTGACCTGTCATCACTCCACCCTCGGCAACAGCGGCGGGGAAGAAGCACCTGGTCAACGTGAATTACGGAGTCGTTAGCAACAAATCCATGTGAAACCAGATGCTTCCGCAGTGCTACCAATAGAGCCAGTAGCCGAGGACACGGGGGACGTCGCACGGCATGGTGCGGTTTTTGCTCCGAAGCGGCAGTTCGGGAAGTCCTCTCGGGTGCTGAACCGGGTCGTCCGTCGCTTGTCAGGTCCGCTGCGCGGTTCACACGTTCCAGTCAACTGAGCCAATTGGGTTGCAAAGACGGCCCCCGTGATTGGGCTACTTGCGCCCGGGTGCCCTGGACCCTGATTGAAGGATCAACTGCCGTGATCATGTCTCTCAAACTTTCCGAAATAGTGCCAGGGGGGCTGGGGTTGCGTCAATCATGTATTCTTTTCAATCAATCATATTGTGTTGTGGCGAGCCAACGTGCCTCGACAACAGCCAGCACACGCTCTCACACTTTATCCACAATTTGGCATTACGACCGGTGAGGTAGCATCGGATTCGTTAGGTACGATAAAAACTCCAATTCAAACAGCGCTAAACTGCGCTTCCCGGCCTACCCATGCCATGTAGCTTTTTCCAAGTATTTGTTGTTGAACGCTTTGATGCAACTCTGATCAAGTCACTATGCGAGACACCGCTAACCACTGCAGAACATACGAGTATGGGGTTCCCACAGCGCCGAGACTTTTGCGCTGTTTGAATTGACTGAGTTTTTACCACCACGTTCCTAGCCTTGGCCTGTGGCCGGAGTCGCATCTACGATGGAGCCGCGTTGCACGCGAGGCAAAGGCACGGAGATTATCCCATAAAATGTACTAGTAGATGCATGGTTGTTTGCCAATCTGGGACATGTGCTCTTCCCAGGACAAGGGTAGAAAGCCTGTGCTTCGGATTGACGGCTCTGGATGCGGGACAAGGTCGCGTGAGCATGTCTTGGGCCGAGGGGTGAAACCATGCACAGGACCCAGCCCATTTAAATCCGAGGTCGGCCTGTTTGAACCCGTTCGTGTAGATGACCCATCTACGGAGTAGGCCCAACCCGTTGAGCCTACGGGTAGTCCGTTAGGCCCGTGGGCTATTACCCGTTTCAAGAAGTCTCTCTCGGTGGTTTGTCAGAGTTGATGAGCTTGGTTTATTTAACAACACGAGAAGCCAGTCTGTGGCATGGTGTTGGAGTTCAAGCTCGACTCCTCGTCGGACAGGCGTCAATTGCGCACCGTCAAGGAGAACGCGCAGAGAGGCATGAATCAGCAATTCGGAGGCGGGAATTGGGCAAAATCAAGCAAAACTACACATTCATGGAAGTGGCCCTTCAAAACCCGTGCTGTTGATCACTCGGAGGCACCATTGGTTGGCATTTGCCCGCCACTCCCAGAGTTAGGCGTCAGAGCTTGGGTTGCGAGTCAGCAAACGGAATGTAGTGTATAATGGACACCGCGTTGATAACAACGAATCCTCCACGGCTGAAGCAGGTGAAGCTGAGCTTTGGAATGCAATCGATGGACGTGGAAACAGTGTCCAAAGTTTACGGCGAAACGCGTGATGATGACAAGCAGCGCTCACACAAAGGGCGCGGTCGCCCCACAGGTGGCACGGCTCAGCGTGATGATCGCTTCATCCTCGCACGTCTGACAACCATGACCCACTCAACAGCACTGCCCGCAGATGTCGACGCGCAAGAAGAGACAAAGACATACCACAGAACAAAACACGCAATAACAGCAGCAACTCGAACCCACCTGGCCTTTCAGCCCGATTCGAAGTTGCTCAGACTGAAGACGACGATACAGTCCATCCGACGCTTCTCGGCGCTAGAGGAGGCAAACCCAATGTCTCTTCAAGCAGGCCACAGGGCATGACCACGTGGTCGTGACCGAAGAGACCGCCTTCCATCCGCAGGGCGGCGGACAACCATCGGATGAGGGCACCATGACGGTGTTCGTGCCGACGGCAGCAGGGCCGAGCGCGTCCATACCTTTCAAGTCAGGGCTGCCCGGATGGACGCCGTGAACGACGGGCAAGTGCTGCACCTGGGCCGTTTCACCGACTCAAAGCCTCCCGCTTCCCGTCAGCGCCGCGTGCGAGTTCCGCGGGAGCATCGAGGGCCGGTGGAAGGAGCCGATCCAGCGCCGAGTCGACGAGTACGTGCGCCGCGCGCCATGCCCGTCGAGCTGGGGAGGACCGCTTTCGCGTGGTGCGCATCGTCGGCGCTGGAGTGTATCCTTGCGGCGGCACCCACGTCGACACCACAGCCCGGCGCGGTCCTACGGTCGTGAAGAAGATCTCTCGGGGCAAACGCATCAGCAGAGTTAGCTACACGGTCTCTTGACAGAATATCATTTGAGCCATGTAACCCTAGCGCAGCCAAGCCGTGAGGCGAAGAGTACGATGAGGCCTTGAGAACAACATGTCCAAGTCGGCTTGTTTGTCAACGATGAAGCAAAAGCATCTCGCCTCGTAATAACGCTCTGGAAACGCCATCGGTCCGCACTGCCACTGACACCCTACTGACCAGTCATATTTCTCGTATCCCCAAAGGGCGTGGGTTTGACATCACCTTCGCCGTCAACTGACCACCCGTGCATTTGGCGTTTGGCTGCGTTTGGCTGCCCGCGTGGAATAAATTCATGAACGCGTGTCGCAACCTCACACCGTGTCTGATGTAACCGTCATTACTCCAGGATCGCCTCTGTTCAATGATCGTTCGTCGCCTCGGTGAAATTGCATACGGTGAAATTGCAAACTTGAGCAACGCCCACGGCCAATCCACCTCGTCGATCAGGAAGTAGTGACAGTGGAGCAGCTGGATGGAATCATGGAGACCAGCATGGGCCCGCGATGGGCACATGCCGGCCCCGTCAAGAGCTTCCACGCTGGCGGGGGCCTGGGGCTCTTGAAGGCCTGTTCACGAATGTCGGCCACAGTCCCAGCATGCTGGGATGACGAGGCAAAGAATGTAGGGGACGGGCGGCAAGAAAACGTCTTTAGCCAAACCAGGGAAGCCCATGGTGAATGGATGTGGGAGAAAGGGACGGGGCCAACACAAGGATCCTGGAGGTGGTACAAGAGAAGAGGCAAAGGCCTGGGTATCGAGCCGACGCGGGCGATGGTATACGTCCAGTGGGACAGGTAGCGGACAAGGTCCCTCGCCACTCCGCATTCTTGACACGTTGGAGGCCGCCATTCACCTCCGGCCAAAGTAGCAATGGAGTCGAAGGAATGGCCCAATGGCGGGATTGCGGTGGTCAAGACTCATATGGGAGGCATTGGCTTCAATGTTCTCGGCGGCAGCCCAGACACGTACCGAGTCCTCTAGTGGTCTTATTCATTCTTTATCAAGTGACGTAGCTAGATGACTGTGTAAAGTAGTACATTGCTCATTCAATCCGGGACCCCCCCCCGGCGTCCGGTAGCTTCAGACTCTTGTCCAGCTGTGCCGGCTCGACTGCGATAAACTCGTCAAAGAGGGTCAAATCGTCAAAGTTGTTACTGAGAATCTCAAGCTGGGCGGCGTCGCGGTCGGTGATTGCCAGCTTGAGGTCGACGACGAAGCTGGTGCTGATTCTCCCGATATCAGTGTGGTGTATGCCCCTGGCCTGGACGCTCTGCGCCAGAGCGCGCGCCTCGGCTCCCCGCATGCTGCCCTGGCTAACCGCGATCGAGAGGAGGCCCCTGACGATGCCTTCTGCAACGCGAAACGCGCCAAACAGGACGGCGTAGCTGTTGACGCAAAGCATAAAGTATGGTCGCCACTGCGGATCCTGCGTGTCCTGCAGCACCGCGTTGGCCACACACAGCAACGCAACATGCCAGAAGATGGCGTAAGAAGCACAAGAATACGTGTGACGGAACACAATTGTCAGATGCTTGAGTTGGTTCAGGGACGCGGCGAAGATG
Organism: Tolypocladium paradoxum; assembly: GCA_002916505.1. Classification (NCBI taxonomy): domain Eukaryota; kingdom Fungi; phylum Ascomycota; class Sordariomycetes; order Hypocreales; family Ophiocordycipitaceae; genus Tolypocladium; species Tolypocladium paradoxum. The sequence goes on from PKSG01000762.1 coordinate 62,660, forward strand.
GCGTTTGCAGAGTCGCCGTCTACAGTGCTGATGGACTTGATTGGGGACAAGGCTCGGTCCTGAGCGAAGGGGCGGAAGAGCTGTAGGACCGAGGCGTGAAACCATATGCTGCCTCTGCGTCAGTACTGTGGGCTCCATCGAGAAAGAGGAGGCGTAAAGGGGGTTGCGCTGACTGGAGGATGACGCTGTGATGCGGGCTCTGGTCCCCGCGAGCCAGCAATATGTGGAGGTTGTCTGACCACGCAAGTAGTTTCTGGAATATGCCGTATGCAAATTCGAAGGGCACGCGGCCAAGCACAGGCTGGCCCCCTGGTGTATAGTAGACAGACGTCCACTTGCTGGTGAGCACCCAGAACTCGCACATGGCCGGAAATGTCTGACCCATATAGGCCGGCGGGGTGTTTGACGCCACGCCGTCCGTATCCAACTCGTCGTAGCGAAGATGGACTCCTCCCCCAGGCGGCTCGCCCATTGGCGGGTATTTGGCCGCCGGCTCCTCCTCTTGAAACATAAAGGACCGCATTCTGTGCACCTGTTAGATGGGGTTGTTGCGAGACGAAGGTTCTCGGTCGAGGACAGAATTTTGTTTTACATGATCCAGTTGAAGATACCCCAAGCCGTATGCGACCTTGCGCGGCACCAGTGCTCCGGCTCTTTGCCGTGGCCCGCGGAGGAGGCATCGAAGCCTGGGAGGCCGAAAAGCGCCATTCGCTGGGCCATCTGAATGCCTAGGTGCAGGTAAGGTAAGCCACCGTCGTTGCCGTTGTAGATGCTGCTGAGGCCCAGGAGCTGGGCAGCGGCCACGGTGGGCAGCGAGTCCGACGCTTGTTCGTGTTGCCAAAGGGCATCGGCCTCGTCGAAGAAGGCATCGCTCATGGATGCTGCCCCTGGCTCCGACGTGCTGTACGCGTGCTGGATGAGTACTCTCAGCTGATGCCCCCCGCAAGATAACCACGGCACCCAACTCACACATGCCCAAGAGAGAACGGAAGAAACAAGAAGCGGGGAGCAATAACGGGCCCGGCAATCGACGAGGTCTTGCAGGAACAGGTCAGGGTCGAAAAAGCCCAAGATGGGGTGGTCCGTCTCGAGGTAGAGGGACACCAACGTGGCCGCGAGTTCGTTGGTGACTTTAATTCGGCTCCAATAGCCAATGTTTATCAGGGCTAGCCGGGGGTCGCAGTAGGCTGGCGGGCTCGTTGGGTTCGCATTCAGGGCGTTGGTTGGAAAGGGGAATGGGAGTTGGGATCTTGGAGCGGCCGCAGGCTGGTGCAACGCGTCCATGCTGCTGCTATATGGGACAGCCGTATCAATTCAGCAGCCTCAAAAGGGAGCGTCAACAAAATTGTTTTCGGACAATATGCGCAACATACATGAGCTCAGTGGCGGCACTGTTTGCCAGGCTAGCCGCGAGCAAAGAGGTAATGCCAACTGCTGCGGCATCCAGCGGCGCCAGCGTGGGATAGGCGACCGCGTGCCGAACCATCAACCTGAACTCGATGCTTCCCTGGGTCGGCAGTCGCACGAGCACTTGTCGCGGCAGTGCCTCGGTGGAAGAGCCGCCGCTGCCGCCGCCGCCGCCACCGCCGCTGGACGGCAGCAGGTCGGCGTGGTCTGCAGTCGTGAGCCTCAGCGACCTGAGGACGTCGAATGCCTGGCGCTCCGGCACCGTCCGCAGAATATCCAAGAGCTCCGCCAGCTTGCCGTGGTCCCGTTTCAGAGTCTCGAGCTCCCGCCTCATGGCCATGGCCGGCGTCTCGCGCGGGCTGGCCGAGATGTAGATGCAAGTCACCCCTCGCGATACACACGCTAGGCAGGCAGGTCTGTTGCCATCGCACTGCCGACCGGATAATAAGCACGACGTCTGTCGCCGGGAATCGGACTGGCCAGGCCTCTGCCGCGAAGCGAGGGCCGACTTACCGCGGATTTCCTGGCCCGGCAGCTGTTGCAGGCCACGACGATGGGGGAGCGCCTGCGCTTGACCGACGCCGACGGCGCCGCGGCACCCCTATCTTCGGTGGGCGGGGCGCCCGGGACCGGGAGTATGGGCTTATATCTGTTCTGCATGTCGTGGTCCCGACGAGAGGTATTGGCCGTTCGAGGGTGAGGCAGTTGGACGGGACGGGGGCAGCGGACGTGACATATGACACAGAAATGAGCGGATCATTGTAGATCCGCGAGCGTTGCCCTGTTGAAACGCATACCTATGGTTGGACATATCGTCGAGATGAAGGGATGGGATGGACGAGGAAGGCATGTTGGAGTGGGAATATATTGTGGGGAGGAGACGCCGAGCCAACAACTCGAGCTAGCACAATGGTCAGAGCCCCCTTTTGTGAACACCGGCGCTCAGCATCCACTGGCCCCATTGCCTCCGTTGCCGCCTGTAGCGACCATCGACTGGATGGGAGCAACAGCGTGACTTACTCGACAGTTGCTTCGACTCAAGAAGGGCCCAACCAATCAGGGGACGCGGAGCTGGCTCCGACCCAGGCGGCCAATCTGGTTTGAACCGAGCTGCCCGAGCTGGCTGCCGAGTCCGCGCCAAGTTGATCCAGAGCGCCATCGTCAAGCCCGACGGCTGCCAGCGCATGCAGCCTTCCCATGCAGGAGCCGACACGAATCCCAGCGTCGAACCTCCAAGCCGCTGGCCACGGCCCCCGCCGTGGAGCCTCCCGTCGCGTCTTCATCAGCCTCCCGCCGCTTCGACGGCCTCGGGAGGCAGCCAGGGACACTTGAGCCTGACAACCTGCCCAGTAACCTGAATCCATCCGCTGCAAGCAGGCCCACGCACGCATCCTCTTGGCACACGCGGTTTGCCTTGCCGGGCGAATGGCCATGAACAGCGAAGCGCGACGAAATCCGACGACAGTGCGCGGTTTGAACAACCCTGCCCCGACCGTCCCCGTTGTCGGCCTGTGCCAGGCACCCACGTACCCATCGACAGGAAAGGCGCCATTTGTTTTGCGAGGCGTTGCTGGCGGGCGGATGAGCAGCTGGGGTAGCGGGAACCACGAATCCAGCCTCCAGTCCATCCTGCATCATATCTGGCTACGGCCCGCCGTTGAGGGTGTCTTCAAACCGAGGTAGACATGCGTTGGAGGCGCCGGGACGTGGCGAAACGGAACGGCTATCGTCTGGCGTCAGCGTCAAGTCTCGGAAGAAGATGAAGGAGCAACATCAACCGAGCCAAGGCACATGCAGCGCAGTCGAGCGTGCACCAGTCGGCCATCGCCAGACACAGCAGAACCGGGCAGATGACGCCGCATCGGAACCACGACATGGGCAGGCGCAGGGCGAGCTGCAGCATTCGCGACATCACCTGATTGCTGGACCGACTGCAACCCCTCCCCTCAGTTGGAGGGTCATGTCAACGCATTGTCGAGATGGAGACGGGTTCCGGGACTATAATGTGTACCTGGGCGCAACCGCAGCATCGTCATGGCCTTTCTGTTCTTCTGTGGCCCTCCCTTCTCCCTTCCTTCATCTGCTCCCCCCCCTTTATAACCCCCTCCTTAGGGAACAAGGGTTCCCGCCCTCTGTTGAGCGCCTGGTCGGCATGTCGATGTCGCGGTATGGCCACGGCCCGGGGGCTTGATTGGGGAGTGCATCATTGTTCTGGCACAAGTGAGCCAGACTGCCTGCGTGTCGAGCCACCAAGCGGGCTCTGGCATGCCGAGTGATCGAGCAGAGCCAGACGCCGTGTCCGAGCTTGCCACAAGACCGACCGGCGACGGCGACATCAGCCTCTTTGGAGCTCCCGGAAGCCCGGAGCTGGGTTTTCAACACAGAGTGCCACGGGCGGGCGCTGCTTGGGTTCGTTCGACGCCAACGACGTTGCCATGACCAGCCCAGGCCTGATGCGGGTGCCGTGGACTGCTCGGGAGGACTGGCGACGCCCATGGCCGTCGGCTCGCCGCGCAGTTGAACCTGCCAGCCAGGCTACACCCCCTCGACGCTGCGAGAGAGTGCTCCGCCCGATGGCGCGTTTGGCCGACTGCTGGCGACGCTGAGGTTGCCGTTGATGTCGCTCCTCGGTGCTAGCAAGGCCATGATGCGGTTCACGTGACCGCAGCCGAATATGGAATAGCCGCCGCTCGAGGCGGCCATGCACGCAGTCGCGGAAAGCACGAGGCCGAAGGGTACCTGCCTACCTGTTGTAGCTCTGGCTTGTTCAACCGCTTGCCCTTCCTCCTTGGACGGGGAGCCTCTGAGCTGCCCAGGAGTCTACGCATTCACGGTTCGGACGCTGCCATATCCGCTGGAGCGAGTGCGACGCCGTTGCGGAGGGGCCCGGGCACATTCCTGCCATTGCACCGCACCGTTGATCAATCACCTCGGAGTTTCCAGAACGAGGCCCGGCCAGAGACCAACGCCCGAGGCGAGGCAAAGTTGTCTGCGTCGACGAGCGAGGCGTTGGATACCGACAGGCCTGCTGCAACCTTTTATCGACGGCAGTGTTGCTCGAGGCAGCTGCCCCTATTGCCCAGTCTGTCGCTCCAACCCACACAGTCGTGCATACATGTGTTGCGCCGAGGCTGAGAGATGCTGTCTTCCAGCCTTGAAATCCATGCAAGACGCTGTCTTCGCAATGGTTGCCATATTTCAATCCCAAGGCAAGGTTCCTCGGGTGCCTGTATGCCTGCGCTGCCCCGTGCTGCCGAGGCGGCATCCAGCTCTCCCAGAGCAAGGCCTCCTGGTTAAGCTGGGCGCTAGGTGATGAAGCCAACCCATTGCCATGTCGCTCGAGGTACTCGGAAGATGGTGCATCTTTTACCCGTAACCGGTGCAGTAAATACTTGGCGGGTGGTTTTATTGTTGCATCACGATGACAAGTGCGTGGTCTCCTGGACATGGGCCCCTCGGCCCCTTCCCCTCCCATCCTTATCGAAACAATCGCGATCCAACGGGGGCGCGGGCGAGGCAAAGCAACACTCTCTGCTCGCCATCTCCCTGCAGAGGAGCCATGGCTTCCTTCCGCCCTTTACTCCCAGCCCAATCCAGCAACTTGGCACGCGGCGGCCCCGTCCCCTCTGGAGACAAGCCGAAACGCTCTGCCGTTCTGGTCGCCTGCTCGGCGTGCCAAAGGGCAAAGACAAAGGTTAATCATACCTCCCCCCTGGCTCATACCTCCCCCCCTGGCCCAGCCGCCTACCCGCCTTTCACCCCGCCCCCTGTTCTGCCTTCATTATCCGTGGACTCGATGTTAAAGCCCCCGTCCGCCTAGTGCAGCGGCGAGCGACCCGCCTGCCACCGATGCACCACCCGGAAGATAGCCTGCGAGTACGACGCCGAGCCCAACCAGTCCCGGGCCTCGTCCCGGCGCGAGGTCGACGAGCAGCTTCGCGAGCTGTATACATTCCTGCGGACGAGGCCGTGGGGCGAGGCGTTGGAGATCCTCCGGCGCGTCCGGGAGTCGGAGGATCCGTTGGCCGTGCTCCGCTTCGTCAAGGACGGCGACCTGCTTCTCCAGGCGAAACTTCCGAGTCCCCTCGACGCGTCCGACGACGACCCCCCCGACCCGAGCGCCCTTGAGCGGAGCGACCGAGATGTCGGCGGCGTCAGCAGCCGCGCCCGGCGCGCCCCCTCCGCCTGGACCACTGTTGCCGACGAGGACACGGTGGCGGAGCTCATCGGCATCTTCTTCGACCGAGACCAGAGCTTTCTCATGCCCTTCATCGACAGAGGCGTGTTGCTCGCGGACATGCAGGCCCACGCTGAGCGGCCCCTGGCCGGGCAGTTTTGCTCCATGCTGCTGGTAAACGCAGTTTGCGCCATCTCCGCGGTAACGTGTGCGCCCCTTGTGTAGCCGTGGCCCCCGGCGCTGACAGTTGCCGACCCCCAGTGCCATTTCAAGTCTGCCGCCGTACCGAGCTTCGCGTCCGGGCGTGAACTCGGCGAGGCCTTCTTCACCGAGGCCAAGCGGCTGCTCGATCTCGAGTGCGGAAGGCCGTCGATCCCCTCTGCGCAGGCCCTCTTCGTCATGTTTTCGTACTCGTGCCGCATGGGGAAAGACCGAGCAGGGCACATCTTTAGAGCCGCTGGCTACGAAATGATGAAGCGCATGATGCCGAAAATCAGGAGGCTGCTTTCGGGCACCGCTCATCTGCTTACTGGTCGCCATCGCCGTGCCATATCGAGAACCGTATGGGGTATATTCTGTTTCGACAGGTCAGCTGGCCGACCCCGTTTGACCTTCTGTCTCGTCGGAAGTCTTGCGTCTCTCAAAGCTCATGGTGTCGCAGTGTGTGCTCGTCCGTGTATTTGCGACCGCCCCTCTTCCCCGTGCCCGATGTGCCCAGAGCAACCCCGGCGGCGGCCGGCGCTGACGACGACGCTGGAGAACAGGAGCGGGAACACGAGGAGAAGGAGGTGGAGCACTTTGACGATTATGACGACATGGCGCTCAGCTGTGCCTGTGATCTGTCCGAGATCTTCAGCGAGGTGCTGGCCCCCACGAGTGGACACGTCGATCCTAGCTGGCCAAAGGGTGGCGGGGAGCGGCTTGTTGGGCTGTACGCGGAGCTGCAGAAGCAGGAATCCCGGCTGCCGCCAGAAGACAGGTACCCGGGCAGACGGTCACGCCAACATTCATACTTGTGGTAAGTAGACTCCCGACTCTCTGCACCCAGTGGCGACTGCATCAGTGGTAAAATAGGGCCTATCATCACCTAGTCGCCGTCAACATTGCGCGACTTCTGGAGCGATGGGACGGTCAGGCCATGCTGAGCAAGCCCAGAGACATTTCTGTGCGCCATTGCGAAGGCATGATGAAGCATCTTGACAATCACTTGAACCGATATCCCTCTGAGCGCCGGGGCTGTCTGACGACGCTGTACTTTGCCCACTCGTGCAGCTTTGCCCTCCTCGACCTCGTCGGCACGTCGCCGTCGGCGGCGCGATCGTTTTCGCGGGCCTGCCGGGTCTTCCACGAGGCAACCGAGGAGCTGCCTCTGTCAAACCTCCTCCTTCAGGGGCTGGCGGCCGTGGCGAAGCAATCCGGCGTCCAGCTGCCCGATGAGGTGCTCCCGTACATCGCCAACCTCGAGGTGGCAAGGCAGGCGAGCAAGGACGTCCCGCTTGGGTTCGTCGTCCCAATACGCGGGGGGCTTGCGGGCTTATTGAGTGACGAGGCATGGGACTCGGACCCAGATGTGTCGGGAATCGAGCTGGGGGGTATAATTGCGCGGTACAACGCCGATTCTGCTAGCTAGCGCAAGGTGCGTAAAGATGCATTGAATACATCAAGTTGCATTCTGCCCACTCCTGCTGCGGCGAAATATGCTATAATTGCTCGTCTCAGCGGCCTGTACTTGTCATCGTCACTGGGTGGTCCATCACCAAGGTACTCCCCATGCCCTCCGACAGTCCCATTCTTGCCCAGCAGTAACCCAGCTCTCTGGAACAAAGAAATAACCTGGCCATGCTCCGACGTGTCTTGACATCACATCATCCTTGCCAGCATACCTGGCGTACGCCGCAGCCGTCACCCCGCCCAGTCGGGCGACCGAGGTTGCCAGTTTTTCTCAAATAACTGGCTGACGAAAAAGTAATCGTTTTCGTACATGCCAAGCTTTCGAAGCATCGCCCAATCACTTTCTACACAGCGCGGTTCAGTAACGCACAGCCCGGGCCCCATTTGAGCTCCATGCCTTCACACAGGCACCCAGTGACGACTCACCATATTGCTTGGCAAACGCCCTACTCTGCTTGACGAACTGGATTTTGTCATCGTCCAGATCCAGCTGTGTGCGGAGCGTTTGATCCTTGCAATCGTCGGACAGCGGGCAAAAGCTCCTGCTGCAATAGTGAAAGTGCGCGAGGAGGATATTCGCCCCTTTGGCGCACGGCATCAGCCGAGAGGAATCACAATGAACGGGACTGCCGGGGACGCGCGCTGTCCTTACCGAGATAGTACTCCTTGACTCTGTCCCCACGAACAGGTGGCCGCTATGCAAACCGTGGTTAGATGCCGATTGTATAGGCGTGGTTGTCGTGAAAGCAGGGTTTGGGGGAGGACTTGCCTGCATTCCATGTACGCTAGCTCCGCTTGCGTCGTGGGCCATGAGGAGGGCCGCATTGTGCAGCAAGATGAACGTTACAAGGTACGTCACCAGCCAGGCATCCCTGTTGCCTCTGTAAATCATCTTCTGAAGCCTGTTCAAGAGGTCCTTTCGGAGCCGTTTCTGGATGTTGTGGATCAAGATGAACTGCAACTGTGCGCCTAGAGCAGGGGGGACCGGGATCTTGCCTTGATCAGGACGTGTGTCGTTGAACAGGTATTGACCCATCCCAAGCGTCTCTTCCCCCACAATGTAGGCGGGCATGGTGGAGAGGCGAGTGGACATCCACAGCATGAACATGGAATCCAGCAGCTCGAGTGACTTTGTTGGGGTTGCCGAGTCCTTGAATATCTGGCAAGCCTGGCGGTATGTCAGGTATAGCAGCCCATCATGAGGGCCCGACAACTTCTTCAGAGCATGGCCGATGACGCCAGGTATGTAGTTGCCATATGCCTTTATGCCGTCTTCCAAATCCGCCAGGGCGTATGGCGGAAGTCTGATGGACTTCTTGACACCCCTGCAGTCCCAGGTCTGCTCCAGCTTGTCGTCATGCTGAGGAACAAACTCTCGCACTGGGAGCTCGATGTATTTGTTGCACAGGCCCTCGGATATGCGGACAACCTTGATTACACTCGATGCCCAGTCGTGTATCGGATCCACAGAGTTGGTATTCCATCGCCGTGTCCACTCGCTGCCAGGAACCTCGCCAGAATAATAGAGCTTGATGTCGGTGATTTTGTACCTCAGGCAGGGAAAACGAGCCGAGGATAGCCCAGCCAGTCTTTGGCATGTCAAGCATGGCCCGCTCGGAGCGTCAGGATTGCTCTCGCACTAAGTGGCGTTGTCAGGTTAGTTGGTATTCAGTCACCTGCGATTTCCACGCCACGAGCTCGCGCATTGGCCCCTGTGGCCCGGTGGCTTCGACAGCACTTACTCGAATCCTTTGCATCCTGCACCTGATACAGGAGCCAATCTCCCGAGTCTGGGCCGTCTGCCTGCGGAGATTGGCATCCTGGAACGGCCCGCGCTTCAGCCCTCGCGGCACCGGTGGCAGAATGCTGGGGCTCGACTGCTGATTCGGTGACGAGGCCTTGCTTCGGCCGCCCCGAGGCACCACGTCAGTCAGCCCGTGCGATGGCACGATGTCATGATACCAGGCTTCCTGGAAAGAGGCCGGGTCCAGGAAGGGGGGCGAGCCAATGGTGCCAAGCGCAGCACTCGGGGCTGGAGAGACTGACGGATCCACGAGTGGACTCGGAGGACTTTGGCTCGGCGCAAAGGACCGGAGTACAGGAACCTGCGTACTCTGCGGATAACTGGAGGCAACCGGCGGGCTCCCTAGAGACGGCAAGGAGGGGCAGTCCGGGGGAAGAGGGAAGCCACACGCAGGAACAGAGACGTGCGGATGGGAGTCGTGGATGGGTGGGCCGTCTTCCATGAGGCACGGCTGGTCCCGGCCATATAAAATCGGCGAGGGCTCGACGAGCTGGTGACAGGCAGCGTTGTCTTGGCAGAAGTGGTCTGGTACGACGGGGCTTCCTGTAAATCTGTGCGAGGGGGAGGGGCTGCGAGCTTGATGCACCTGGTCGTATGCCTCTAGTCGTGCCCTCTTCAGCGAATACTCGCCCTGGGCATTGCGATGGAACTGGGTGCCGCAAGAGAGACTAGACGAATCAGCGGCTTGGTGACGACGACGGGCGCACGTTTTATGGTCGGTACCCATGGGCAAGATTGGTATGAGGAGCATGGGGCAATAGCAAGGGCCTCGGCTCGTCGAGGCACTCGGTATATCGCGGTATGCTCGGCTGCAGAGGCTGATGGGGCTTCTGTAGGGTAGGTAGTCAGTTCATGGCCGGCCGGGTCCCAAGAGATGCCTGGGAGCGAGCATCAAGGGTGATTCTGAGAAGTAGTACTCGATATTACCACACAAGGCGCCATGATGCCGGACGGAAGAGCGGTGTAAGTAAATACCGAACGATAAGAGCCTTGGGCAGGAAATTGTCGCCAAGCGGGGAGGAGGCAGCAGCACCTACCATTGCTTCTGCGGTAACACAGGGGCCGTCATCCGGAGCGCCAGGGATCGAGCGGCAAGGTAGCCTCAGATGCTGAGGTGGACGGCCAGAGCCAGGATGGACTTGCGAGCTGAGCTGGGCGGACGGCGGGGAGACTGGGTCCCGGGGCGTGCTCCGTGGGCCTGAGAGACGGAGACGTTGAGATGTTGGGTCGAAAGATTTTGTCGCTTCCCGCGACTGAGCTGGCCCCATGCACTTCTCGCAAAGACGATGAGGAAAGCGGGGGTGATGTGATGGGTGATGCGAGGCACCGTTGGTGGCCATGCAGCCATGCCTGTCGTTTACATGCGCCGCAACTTGGCTAGTAGCGAGTCCTGCTGGCCTGATGAGAAAGCCCTCGCCCATGTCAAGCATGTGATGTGCCGCGTCAATGGCACGACGGAGACGGCACGACGGTGGCAGTCGTCGAGGAAACATCGCTGAGACGGCATTGGACGGATGGATGCAGTTGGCATGGAACTTGGAAGAGCCAGCGGACGGCCACCAGAGACCGACCGCTCTTTTGCCTGCCCGAGGCCAAGGGACCTCTACGAGCGGCCCCTTGAAGACTTTCCCACGTCGCCTTGCCGCCATGGGGCGAATTTATCCCTTTGCAGCCCGCGACGGCCCGGGCTCCGGACTCGAAGGTCTCGTCTGTCTGTCGAGGGGCACGCGATGCCCGCAGCAGGCAGCGCGAGCCGTCACAACTCACAAAGCTGCATGTACGTAAGCCATCGGATCTCGACGCACCAAGGGGCCATCGGATCGGAGCTGTCACGATCAACTTGATCAAGCCACGGCGAATGCTGGCGCTGGCGGGCAAGCCTGGCAGCTAGGTACGGCTAACGGCCGCCGTTTAGCCCCGTGCCTCATGTACGGGCGTGGAGCCGGGCCATGCTGGCGACAGGGGCGCGCGGCAGGCAGGGCAAAGGCACACGCGGGCGGTCGTGTATGTATGTTATCGGCATGGGCCCTCGCGGCGCCTCTCCTTTCAGGCTTCCTCCCCACCACGGAAGCCCGGGGCGCTGTGCTTGAGCCTGGACATTACATTGTGCTGCTGCACGCTGGAGAACACCGGTCCAGGCTCGGGGCATGCCCTCAGGTCCATCGGGCCAGTGTGGCATGACTCATGGGCATCTCAGCGTTGAACAGCGGCTGGCGACACGGCCAGAGACATGTTATTGGGACTGGTCGACCGGCTGGCCCGTGTGGCCGTCGCCGTTGCCAGTGTCAGACTCCTGGGCCATGTTAGTCGCGAACCACATTGGGCAAGACGAGGGGTCGGGGGGAGAAGTGATGAGCGAACCTCCGCACGACGAATGAGGCATTGGATCATCCATTGCATCCTGGAAGACGTGTCCCAAGCCCACCAGACGGCTCCCCCCGTCAGCCCTAAGGTGCCTAAGGCAAGGTACCTATGCTGGCCCAGCGTCGGTCCTTGCCGCTGCTGTAGCCTGTAGGACGTGGCATGGGTGCAGCGATTGCCGCTGCCCTGATGGCGACGAGGTGCTGACGGATGGGTTAGCACGGAGCCGTAGCATTAAATGGTGGCAATGGTGGTCATCAAGGCCACAGGCCACTTGCTGCCTGCAGGTTCCCTGCCTCCACGAGGTTTGGAGCAGCATGTTTCGTCAGCCCAAGGTCGACCCGGCGACCGCGACCAACGGTTGAGTATTGGCAGACCTTCCGAGGCATTCCAGGCGATGCATGGCCATCACTCCCGAGGGAGGCTGTTCCATCCGCGCGTCCGAAGTATGCTGCGCAGCACGTAGCGACTGACAGCGGCGATTGCTCCCTGCCTCGACGTGGACCGGCGTCACCTGCTTCCGCCCTCCAACGGTGCCAGCTGCACCGCGCCCCTGACTTCCTGTCGGATGGGGCCGGGCCCATCAGCAGCTGGGCATATCCGAGTGTTGTCGAGCTCATCCCGCTCGAGTGCGCCTGGCTACATCGTCCCGTAGACGACATCTGCAGCCGGTTCAGGCGCCATCGGAGGCTACCTAGGTGTCGTCGTTGCTCGCTCACGTCCTCGCCGCGCCCTGGGCCAACTACCTACCTACCTTGCTGTCTGGCGTCGTAGTAGCTGGCACCTGCAGCGTCCAGCGAGGCACGTAGTCGTCCGTCCTCTGTCCTCGTTAGTTCACGTGACTCGTTGGGCTGCCTTTGGCCTGTGCCATCGCCCTCGGTCTTCGTACAAGCACAGGCTTACTGGTCGTGTGATGCGCGTGGTTCACGGCCTGCTGACTCCCGAGACTGGTGTCCGGGGCGTCTGTTGGGTGCCGTCGTCGCACTCGGGAAGCCGAGGGCAGCATCGCGCTCCCGGGGTTCCTTGTCTCTGAGGGGCCGGTACTGGGAGCGAGAGGTTTGTGTCGGTCAACTCCAGAATCCAGATTGGTAGCAGATGTCTGTATGAAGCGAGCCGCAGACCCGTCCAATCAGCCCAACACGCGTTTCCGGAGCCAGCTCCGGTGCGGGGACTACGAATGAGGCAGCTCGTGAATTGCATACAAGATGGCATCGGGTCCCTCTAGGCTCAGGCCCATGTGGTGCTAGGCAGGTCCACGTTGTCCGGGGCGTGGTGAAACTACGCCGTGGTATGCTGAGGCCTGCGCCGTTGCCGCCTCGGCTGGGCAATCTCACTCTGGGTTGCTGGAGAACCTATTCTGGCCCTTTCCCCTCCCGCGAGCAGTGCTGCGCGAGGTTACATTGCATCTCCCCCGTGCGCAGCACCACCCTGGACGGATGTCAGTGGACGGGAGTGCTCAGCTGCCCGGTCTCCGATCTCCAGGCATCTTGCGGCGTCTGCACATCTGTCGTCATTCCGTTCCCGCCTCGCATCTGATAGGGGAGGACTGCTCACGTGCGACCATGTGGCCCTTCACCTGAAGTCGTACCTCCGTACAGTACGTGGTGCATGCCCGTCATTCGTGGGCCTCCTCCACACTGGCCCGTGTTCCCTGCTCTATGATTCTATCTGGTGGTGGAAGAATTTCACCCTCCAATTCCGTTCACCGGTCCCCGGATGTTACATCCCCTGTGTCCCCGAGCAGCCTGTGTAGCCGAGCGACCGGTGGACATCCCCAAGGGCCAGAAGCCGTCACCGTCCTCATGCGCCCAGCACCATACAAGAGCCTCGTCCCCGGCACGATACAGGGCAGTTTCCCTGGTGCCAGCATCTATTGTCTGCCATTGGCGAAATATATCGTTGAAAGCGCCTGCCTGAGGTGCTTCGTACAAGAGAAGATGACCTTGCTCCGTTTTGCCTGGGACCGGAACTGGCGAGACAGACGATAGCCAGCCGCCGACAATTCATCGACGCGGCCTCTGGCCCGTCTCTCTGGCGTTCAATGTAATACCCGTTCTCGGGACCAGTCCATCTCGCCAACTCGGTGAGCAGGCCGGATGGCTGGCCCTAAACATTCGTCGTGCCGGTGCTACTCCGCACACCGAGGGAGTGCCGAACTGCGCCTAACCCTCCCTCTCTCTCCGTACAAGTAAGTAGGTATCCGTATGGGCACTCTGACTCTCACGCGCCGGCACTCCCGGACATAGAGAGCAATGGGGACGGGCCCGGGCTGAGCATGTGGACGGGATTTGTTGAATGTTAATGCCTGATAAAGAGCTCCGGCTGGTGCTGGCGTCTTGCCCAACATCATCCCGCAAATACGAGCACTACTCCGACGCGCAAGGCATCCCAGCCCGCCACATCTGATTACCAATAATTATCAACTCATCAGCTGTGCTCCGAACATCCATCATTGCGGCACCAACACCTCCGAGCCGGCCGAGTACCCATCAGCCGCCCTGTGCTAGATTTATTAGAGCGCGAGCCCGCCCATCAATTCATGTCACCCCGAGTCCTGGCTGCAGATCGTGACGAGCCATACCTGCGGACTGGTCGCTCGTCTCATCGCCGCCATTCATCTCGAAAGTGAAGCCGGCTCCTCAGTCGCCCCGACACCCTTCCCCTGCTGCAGGATGGACTCCGATAGAGAAAAAGCGTCCAGGGAGTCGCCCGTCCTGGATGCGGGCGTTCACGGTGACGCCCCCACGCACCAACGATCTGCCGCCGATTCCATATGGGTTTCCGAATCGCTTTCACTTCCCCGGGAGGCAATTTTCGTCGCCGTGGTCTGCATGGCGCAATTCTGCACGCGTGAGTTCCCCCTTCGGCCCAAGGAGTGTCGTGCTCGTTCGTGCTCGTCGTGCTGACGTGCCTCGCGTGTCCAGAGGCAGCATTCATGGGCACGCTGGTCCTTTTGCGCACAATCGGCGCAGCCTTCAACATCACCAGCCCTCCACAGCTCGCGTGGCTCGTTGCTGGCTACTCGCTGACCGTCGGCACCTTCATCTTGTTTTCCGGCCGCCTGGGCGACGTCTTTGGATACAAGAGGATGTTGATTACCGGCCTCTCCTGGTTCTCGCTCTGGTCCCTCATCGCCGGCCTGAGCGTCTACTCAAACTACAAGCTTGCCGTCTTCTCCCGCGTGCTCCAAGGCGTCGGCCCAGCCATCTGCCTGCCCAACGCCCTGGCCATTTTCGGCACCGCCTACCCGCCGGGCCATCGCAAGGCTATGGTGTTCGCCTTCTTTGGAGGAGTGGCCCCGATAGGCGCCGTGTTTGGCGGTACATTCGCGTCGTTGCTGACGCTGGCCTGGTGGCCGTGGGCGCTCTGGGCAATGGCCATCTGGCTGGCGTTTCTGGCCGTGGCAGGCAACTTTGCGATTCCGCGTTTGCCCGTGAGGACAATCCCGCCGCGCGACTGCAAGTCTTGGGTTGAAGTGCTCGACCTGCCCGGCGCTTTTGTTGGCATCGTATCGTTGGTGCTCTTCAACTTTGCGTGGACTCAGGCTCCCATCGATGGCTGGGGGACCCCGACGGTGCTCGTTCCCCTGGTCCTTGGAATCTTGCTCTTTGGCCTCTTTGCTTTCATAGAGTTCAAGCTGAGTCCGATGCCTCTTCTCCCGTTTGATGTCGTCAACGGCGACGTCGCCTTCGTCCTGGCCGCCGTGGTCTGCGGATGGGCAACCTTTGGCGTTTGGACCCTGTACCTGGTCCAGATTCTCCAGGACATCCGGCACCTGTCGCCGCTGCTGACCACGGCGTGGTTTTGCCCGGCGGCCGTTGCGGGTGCTGCTGCGGCGGTGGTGACTGGGAAGCTCCTCGGCCCCATGCAAGTCAGGCCGTCGGTGGTCATGACGCTCGCCCTGGTTGCGTTTACTACTGGCGCTATTCTGACTGCGCTGGCTCCGACTGATCAGTTGTACTGGGGGCAAGTATTCGTTTCCATGCTTATCATGCCGTTTGGCATGGACATGAGCTTCCCAGCGGCGACCCTGATCCTGTCCAACACTGTGGCGAAGGAGCACCAGGGCATTGGTGCCAGCCTCGTCAACACCGTTGTCAATTACGGCATCGCGCTTGGAGTGGGGTTTGCCGGTACAGTTGAGGTTCACGTGCATGGTAACGGCACGACTACCGAGGACAGGCTTGCTGGCTTCAGGGGAGCGTTGTACATGGGCGTTGGGCTTGCGGCCCTGGGCCTGGTGGTGTGCCTGGCTTTTCTCGCAAGGGACCATTTAAGATCAAGGAGGTGAGGGGACGACAACTGACACGAGACTTGTGCTGTGTTACTCGTTGCAAACAACCCAGCGATTGTACAATATGTAGAGCAACAAAACCATGGATAGACTAATAGAGACATGGTAGGCGTTTGTAATTTATAGCTGAGTGGGAGCCGATGAACCATGTACTAGGCAGGTCCAAAGAGCGAAACAATCCCCGCTCCTGTTCGTCAGACTCCCCGTGTACTGCGGTTTTATAACAGAATACTCCAAGGACACTTGTGACTACGGAGTTTCATATTACGGAAGACGCCAAGATCCGTTGCCGCTCCATGTTTGATGCCGTTGGCCCGATGCCGCTGATCGCTGCACCAAGGATCAGACCGATGAAACATCACCGAAGGCAGGCTCCCAAAGAGTTCCCGATTCAATCTGGCCCGTGCCAATAATTCCACTATGAGCTGTACCATTAAAATGTCAAGTGGAACTGTGACTATGATGGTGCCGCGCAATAGTACTGCTTGCAGCCCAACTTGAGTCTCGCGTAGGGCTGCTGTCATGCTGCCTGCCGCTGCCTTGGGTACATTCTGCCCACAATCGCCAGATACGGCAGCAAAGTCATGGAGATGGAAAGCGGAGAGGAGTGTGAGCACGGGGGATTGAGTTCATCCTCGTGCGGGTGCAGATATCCTAACCTTCTCCTTGCCCGACCTGGACATGAGCCTACGGGTTGTTCTCGAATGTCGTGCAAGGACATAAGGACTATGCCATCGGATTTTCTTGCTAGATTCATACAGCCAACGTTTCTGGGGTGTCTATTTGCTCATTAGGCACGACTGAGTAATGGGCTGTCATGCTACGTTTGTCGGACTGACAATCATGTCGCGGCGGTCGGGTATATGCACTACCCGCAATCAGCGATACAAACTCAGGTTAGCCAGTTCAGCACCATGGACTGGACCGAAAACTACTGATCATTGTGCTTGAAGCAATAACATTTTGCGGCGGAAGGTTTGCGAATCATTACCTGGCATAGGAGCGTCGCGGCGAACAAGAACCCGACGGCGGGAATATAGGTGGCAAGAACCTGACTTCCGGATACCCCGGCAGTAACAACGGTTTGCGATGAAGTTGACAGAGTGCATGCTATAGTTTCGTCGTAGCTGCAATGCAGGTAGAGCCATGGCCTGACGCTGAACTCGTTGCACGGATGTCGCCTCATCCCCAAGCCCGCCTGTCTGCCAACTCTTCAAGGGCGGTGGGGATCCGAATTCCAACGCCGTCACAGTGATATACGCTTTCGAGGTAAATGCCCGACAGTACCTCGAGTAGACGACCGGCTTCACCCTTGAGGAAAGGTGGAGCTTCGTAGGTGATGCGTTTTGGCGTATACAAGCATGCAAGCGCAAGGGCATTTATCTGCCCGGTCTCAGCACACCGGCGTCATCCACGGCACAAAGTGTGACGCCGCGCAACGCAACTGGATTTTCCGAAATATTGCTCACGAACCTGTTTGGGCATAAGAATTACGTCGCAGATTGGCCCCCATACCGGCGCAACGACCCCATTCACATGGCTCTGGTTTGTTGCTCCGACACGTGCTCAACGTTCAGTCATGACTTGGCAGTTGTGGCTTGTGCTACTGACTGCAGCACGGGTGTAGGAAGCTTTTGCCGGTTGGATGAGACAACGTTGCGGGTTGCATTTTGCGCGACTACCACTTTGAACTTTCACCCTCTGGGCCTTTAGTAAGGTCCGTCACCCCCAGCAGGGTGCTACTGCTCCTACAAGTGCCAACGAATATGGGAGAATGCGGCCCATGGGGCGGATGGCGCGATCTGGGGCGGTCGAGACCGGGAACGGGAACGAGCGCCACGACGGGGTCCCAGCGCCTACACATGGAACTGCACCAGCGCATCCGTGCGGCCTACCATTTGTTCTGCTACTGCAGTCTCCCGTTTATCAGTCGCTAATAACGCCTTTCTCGAGGCTTATGTGCCCTTCAGCGTCGTAGCCATAAGCTGTGGTCGGACCATGCTCCCCGCAGCCTTGGCTCTGTTTGGCCATGGCCGCGCCGCGTATTTGATGAGACTGCGTCAAACCCCGTCCCCCCACCCATTTATTGAGCTCGCCGCAACAAACCATCTGCTTGGCAGCATTCCAGGTCGTGGCGGCCTCGGTTGCTCCTGGCTTCGTCAAGATACTTCAAGCCGCGACTGGCGTGCTGCTCCGTCTATATAAAGGCGTGAACAGGCGCAAGTACGGAAGCACTAGCACCAGAGCAACTCGCTTCTCTTCAATACACAAGCCACCAACACCAGACTCCCATTGCCGACTTCCTGCAATACCATAGACCTGCGTCTCGAAAGCCAAAATGAAGTTTTCATCGCAGCTCGCTCTCGTTTGCCTCGCCACCGGCGCCTACTCCCGCACCGTCATTGAGCGCGACCTCAAAGTCGTGACTGGAGTCCTGTCTCAAGTCCAGACCGGCATTGACAATCTTGATACAGTCGTCAAGGCATTCAACGACAACCCGGCACCCTTGACTTCCGCATCCAGTAAGCTTGTGTCGACTATCAAGTCCGGCACTACCACCATCAAAGGCTCGTCAAACTTGGGTTTATTCGAGGCCCTCGCCTTGCTGCAGCCCGTGCAGGACCTCCAAGCCCATAGCAAGACGCTCTCGGACGATCTGAAGGCGAAACGGCCAGCGATCCAGACCGCCAAGCAGTGCGACGTGACACGCCAGCACATCAGCGATATCATCACGGCTAGCCAGGCGCTCATCGACGCTGTCGTATCCAAGGTCCCAAAACTTGCCCAGGGCATTGCCGCCGACCAAGCAGCGGGCATATCCAAGGTCTTGAACAAAGCCGCTGCTGACTTTGCTCCTGGAAGCTGCACCAATGCCGCTTGAGAGGTGGAGCCATGCGCACAACGGAGGCCATGCTGTGGCCAGCTTGAGCACGGACACTGGCGCAGGTGGAGGAGGTACGGCGGACCATAAGAGAGAAAGTGCCAA